>JBAKGM010000200.1:8399983-8421335 GCA_037177215.1 Asparagus racemosus | reverse complement strand
CTGCGTAGGGCGTCAATAGTCGTGGGATATCAATGGTTCGCCGTTGTATCATTGGGATTGCTCATTGATCACCAATCCACTGTCACGAGTCACGTTTGGGGACTGAAAAGCGATTTTCAACGCCTACAGTGATGATGCAGAATGACAAGGGTTATCTGGTTAGCTGAAATTTACTTGATTTTTTCAGTCATTACTTTCCCCAGAAAACTTTAGTGGGCTCACCATTTGAAACTGTAAATAGATTTTCGAGTCTAATTTCAATAGGAAGTAATTTTGATTTAATTGGAATTAGAACACTAAGAGATATGGCAGACTAGAGTATTTAGTTTCTATATTTTAGTTAGCATGTCTTCTATGATTATGTTATTAGCGAGTTTTTAGTTTTCTATAATCGTAATACTTGAAGGGTGCTTCAAGAATGTATGTATGTATGTATGTATATGTATACACACACACGCTAGTTTTTATGCACGTGCAATGCACGTGGTTAAATATCAAAATAATTTAATTTTTTATTTTAAGTCAGATTCATTTTGAGAGTATAAATACATATGAGCAATGCAGATTGTTAAACAAAGTAGCGTGTATTTTCATGAAAATTCAATAGTAAACGACCAACTATAAGCATTATCAAAAATTGAAATATAAAAATTGTCGACATTCTTTACTAACCTGATACTCATAATTATAGAATAAATCTTGAGTACAAAATTAGAATTGAGATGGTATTATCCTACAGGTACACAAATACATATCAGAAAACAAAAAACAATAGGAAATTATATCAAAAAAGTATTGATGTACAATAGTTGATTACAATTAGAATTTCTTTTTTTTAAGGTGATATATAGATAATATGGGGCTTGGTTCATTTAGGAATTTAATAAGGGGTGTCATGCAAAACTAGAAGTATGACGGGACTTAACTGCAAAAATGCACTTGTAAATTTGGGCGGTGCATGAGCGGAGTATGGGTAGGGTCTTTGAGTGGTAGAGAGTATTGTATAAGATTGAGAACTTAATTATATATGTCGACATATATGCTAGAGGGATCCATTTGGAAAATATGGAAGATTTAGCAAATTTTGTGCAAACTGCACTTATGAACTCTAAAAAATTTGAATGTGGATGGTCAAATATCTTGATTTTGCATTTTATTTTTATTTATTTACTATATCATATACAAGTTGAGAAAAAGTTTATAATTACCATAATAAAAATAATATTTATAGAATACGTCAATTGAATGTTACTTTTGTTGTAATATTTGAAATATTCAGGATGTTTTCTACAAAATCTAAACTTTCAAAGGGTTGTTCATAATTTCTATATTTTTAGAGTATTGTTTGTAGGTTTGAAATTCATACGGTTTTTTAACAAAATTTGAATTTAGATGGTTGCAATTTTTAAAATTTTTAGGATGTTTTTTGCAGACTACAAATTGTTTAGAGGACTACTTGTAATTCCTATATTTTTAGCATATTGTTAGGTTTGAAATTCTCAGGGTTTTTTGTAAAATTTAAATCATGAGAGCATTATTTGTAATTTTTTAAATCTTTAGGGTGTTTTTTGCAACTACAAATTGTTTAGCTGGCTATTTGTAATTTTTTTTTTAATGTACCATTAGGTTTGAAATTATTATGTTTTTTGTAAATTTTTAAAGTTTGATTGCTTTTTGTGAGTTTTGAAATTTTTTAAGGTGTTTTTTTACAAAGTACAAATTGTTTATGGGCTATTTGTAATTCCTATATTTCCAATGTGTTGTTAGGTTTTAAAATTTTAGGTTGTTTTTATAAATTTCTATTTTGTGTGTGAGTTTTTTTAAAGAGAGTATGATTAACATTCTTTTCTGTGTGAGTTGACAGTTTGTTGTATTGGTAACACATTTTGATATCACTAATAGGATGGTGTCAACCTACAATCTATCTTTTTTATAATTCATTCAACACTACTAGTAAGCAACTTATTCCCATGTTTCCGTATTTTTATTAGTCTATTAAATTTTTATTTTTTTATTTAAATATTTTTATATTTTTAATATTTAAAACTGATTTAGTCAAGATTGCCATGTTGACTTATTTAAATCCTACTCCGCCCATTTTATTAGTTGATCTGCAAATTCATCCAACTGTAACTCACGCACTTTTCCATCTTTGACCAAATGAACTCAGATCCTCTCTAATTACGTGATATTTAGATTTTAGAGAGTGTTCACCCAATCCTAATCCTCTATTTCAATTTCAACGGCTAAGATGAGGTCATGTAGGATTTCAATTATCAACGATGCTGATTTTCACAATAGTGGTTTTAAAAATTGATTTTCAAAATAATACTTAGAGTTGTGCGTGTCTTTATCTCAAACCTTGAAATTGGGAAAAAAATAAATAAAGATTGGACGCTCTCTAATTATCACCTATTTATAGAAGATCCTGATCCAACTGGCTCTACAAGTCTCTACGGTCACGTTTGTTTTTCATCCACGGAGTAAGAGTATTGTATTCCCCATACTATAGTAATAGGATTGTATTATTCTAGGACTATATTAGTCAAATCTAATATTTTTTTTCACACATATTAACATTCAGAGTAACTTAATATAATACACTCTAGTATTAATTTTTACGGTGGTTATGACCATTTAGACAAATATTATAATTAGAATAAATTTTTTGCCCTTGAATCAACTAATATTATATTAGTATATCTGTTTGAGAAAAAAAATCCATAATGTAGGCATAAACTTGTCTAAAGTCGAAATACACTTGGCCTGCTTTTTGAAAACGCGATTTAGATTGGGAATGTTGATTTAAAATCAGGCTACGCTTGGAAACTGAGATTTGGATCCTGTATTTGAAATTAATGGTATTTCAAATCAATATTTTAAAAAACGGTCTAGGCGGATGCCTAGCCACAAGCGGACCAATTTCTAACTAGATTTGACCGGAGCGGCCAATCTAGACAGCGGGACGCCTAGCTTTTAAAACCCAGTCCAATCAAGCCCAAATACTAAACCTGAACTCAAGACCAACCCGACCCGTTACTTAACCTAACCCGCTAACCCTAGTCCCTAACGCTGTTTCTCTCTCTCTCTCCCCCAAACCGCAGCCGCCCCACCTCCAACTTCTCCTCCACCTCCGCGACCTCCCCTCCCTCCGCGACCAAACTGCAGCCCCCCCCTCCAAAATTTCCCCCTCCCATCTCTTCCGCCGCCTCCTCCTCCTCCACCTCCTCCCGCATCTTCTCCACTCCAGGCCTGGGCCCACAGCCGCAACGAGAAACCCTAAATCCTGCGCTCGACAATGGCGAGCCTAGCACTAATCAGAGCCTTGAGGCGGCCCACATCACAGCCTGCCGTTGGATACGTGAGTTCCTTTCGCCCTCTCTGTACTCATGTACGTTTTTTTCATCGGAAGGCGGTTCCTTTCTCTGGGGATTCTGAAATCATCAAAAGAGTTCCCTTGAAGTTATCTTTAAACAGGGGAAAAAAAAGAAATAAATTTGTGGTGCTGTGAGTTATAAAAATCATAACTTCAGCCTACCCTTTATCAGGAAGCGTATTAAGCCAATCAAAACAACGATTTTGACCCTAAATCTGAGGCTTTCCTGGTTCTAATTGATCATGAGCTCTGCGGGAACCATGATTAGGCAATGTCGTGCAATCCATTTTACTCTCCAGAATTGTTCTGGTAAGTGGCTATTCTGGCTACAGGCAACTATGAATGGGAGTAGGTGATTGGAATAAAGGAACCATTAGCGTGAATAACCGATAATTTTAAGGTCCAAGGATAAAAGACAAGCCTCGGCTTCTTTAGGATACAACTAAGAACTGTATTTTTTTTCTTCTAATTGAACATTCACAGCGGAACAACCTTGTCCGGAGATTTCTTTAAATTCCATATTAACAGGCTAAACTGGTGGACCTGGGTCTTAGTTGAAGCAAGTAGATATGCACTAACATTAATGGTTAACTTTTTAAAGAATTGCAAACAGTGTCTACATTTAATTTAGAAGTGCTATATCCTAAAATTATAATAAAAAATTTCTAATTATATTTGTTGAATTGGGAAAACCGAGACTAGCTTAGACCTATGTGCATATTTTCTTATACATCTGCAATGGCTGCATGATTTTTTTTTCACCATTAACTCTGCTGAGGACTGTCCTCAATAACATAGCAGTCATTATCTTTTTCTCTTGTTGGTCAATATATATTTTCTCCCCCCAGCAGCAACTTCAATTGCATCTTATCATAGGCCTTGACTGGCAAATTACTGGTCCTTCAACGGGACATTACAAACTATCATACAAACTAACCTCGTTTTATTGCTGCTCAGTCTCTTCTATCTTGCTTATTTAATCTTTCTGCAAATGCATTCTATTTTTAATCCGGTTCGTGTAGAAGCTAAATGAAAGTTAAATTAAAGATATATGGAATTTATTTGCATTTTTCTAACGAGTTGTTAAAATCAACCTAGTTTATCATCTTTCCCTCAATCCATTCTGTTTCTTTTTGCGTCAAAAAACTTTGGAGGATTGCTCCTTGTTATATAACGATAATTTTTTTAGGGTGATAAGCTGAAACCATAGTTGCATGGAACCCAGTTCGGTCTGGTTCACGGGACGGGTACGGGAACGTGGTACGCCACTCATTAAGAATCGGGTACAAGGGGGGCATGCTTATATGGTACGCCAAGGAACATGGTACACTTTAGATTCGGTTCTTAGATGCTAGTTTATATCAGTAATGGTATATGAACCTTGAGAACCATGTTGCAAGTAAGATATGCATACTTTATTTGCTTAATTTCTCACTTTTTTTGTTGTTTATTCATTTAAAAAGAGTTATTTTTTGTTTCAAAACTTTAATTGGCTTGGATTCTAAATCGGGTCACGGGAGTTGGTGAATCAAGTCGCGTTCCACACGAATCTGCGACGATTGAACCCGGGTCGCAGTTCGCAATATCGTACCACGTTCCCAACTTCTATGGATGAAACTCCTACATGCCATTTGACATTCTCGATTTATTTGAAACCTCTTTTTGTCCATAGTTTCCTTGCCAGGAAATTAATCATTTGCTTAGAAGGTTACGTGGTGAAGTAAGATTTCGTCAAATATTGCAAGAATCATTGTATTGAATAAAACCCTTTTGATGGGAGAAGGCATAGGTGAAGATCTCTTCATTGATTTGTATTTATTAGACAGACGGAAAATAGGAAGTAGATGGCAATCAGACCAAGTGGTCATGCACATGACACATGCCACTGAGGCCTCAGAGAGTTTTTCCATAACTAAATAATATGAAGAGGAATAGTTGACCTATGCGGACATGATATACTACGTATAATTGCATTCTCTGAATCTCTGATATACTCTTTTACTTCTGACATAAAATAGCTGCCTTAGATTTTATGCATTTCCAATAAATTAATTGTTCATAAGCAGTAAGTTTCCTTATTGAATCTGTTGACTAATGCAATGGAACTGGATTCAGTAACTGGTATTTTGTTACATCGTTATTTATCTTATTAGTATTGAGTTTTTTCAAAATCAAAACAATTTGATGCACTAACATGGGATATTTTGTTAGGCTGCAAGTATACATCTCAGATTGATCATGGAAAATAGATGTTCAAATTTTCGCCAGTTTAGTGTTTTTAAGGAGTTCTCGAAGAATTTGAAAGGAGAAGCTAAAAGGTAAGATAACACTTTATATTGCAGCTTCCTCCTTTTCTTTCTAAATTATCATCGTAAAGATAGCCACTAGGGTTTACTGAGGGGTGTTTGGAGGGCTTAATTTTTAAAGCTTATAAGCTGTGCTAGCTTTTGTTGGCTTTTGGTTTTTATAATAAAAAATTTATAAAACTTGTATGGGTAGAAAAGTCATTTGCTTGGTCAAACTTAGCTTATTTAGATTAGCTTATAAACTAGTTTTTCAGAAGTTGGGGAGCCCCAACTTTTTTAAATGAGACTTAAAAGCAAGCTTATTTGAGATGTCACCAAATATGGAGATATGAAAAATCTAGCTTCAAAGCTATTTTGACCAAGAAATAAGCTCTCCCAAGCACCCTCTCAATTCCCTATAAGCATTTCTATTATGTTCAACTTTGTTTTTTTCGTTTTACTCTTGTTTATAAATTTCTTAGTTTGCTTCGTTATGAGATATGCTAATTAAGATTAAGATTATTACTTGTTATAAGTGTTCTGATTGTATAGTTATTATGAGTTATTACTTTTTGTCAGTGTTGTGATTATATAGTTAAGTTTCCTCAAATTTGGTTTTTCCATGTTTATATATTTGAGATGTTTTAACTGATCCGGCATGCTTAATTATTAATATGGTCTTCTAAGCTAAAATATTATTGACCAGATTGCCTTTTCTATCAATTACTTGCTCATTATAAATTTACGGGATGCTTCATGAATATTCATGGTTAAGATCAAGTATGGTTTTGTTGTAAGTGAGCCGTTAATTCTGTTCATTTATACAGGCAACCGAGTGTGAATTAAGATGGTAATATCTTTTAGGAGTAACCTAGTAATATGTAGACAAAACCCCTGTTCACATGCTGAGGAAGATTATGTTACTACTAGCTGAGAGGTCAACTACTTAGCGGAATATTGCAAACTACTTTGGTTTGTCTAAGGTTGCCAACAGCGATGATCCTATTAGCTTTGCCTGCTTTATGGCGACACATCTAGCTTGAAGCAGCTGACTTGAGAGTGCATTCACTTTATTTTATTTATCCTGTTCCATTCTGTTTATCAGATGTGGACCTATTTTTCTCTATCATGCTATGTTTAGCTCCCAAAAGCTCACCATTCTGCATCATCTTTCCTATTGGCTCTAAGATTTATTATGACATTGATTTGAGATTGTGATTCAGGAAGTTAGACCATATCTTATAATATATTGCTTATGGTCCCTATCATTGCCGTTCAATCCTTGTTCATCATAATGACCTAGCTTATAGCTCAATGCTTCATCAAAAGATTTGACAAAAATCTGACTGTCTACAAGACTGTCACTGACACTCTTAAGTTGGTATACATTCCCCGTGGAGTTATGGCAATAATGGTGGATAGCTGAAGAGCCAAAAATATTTTAAAAAAAGTTTCCGGAATATATTTGGACGATGGCCCACTCAATGGTGTTCTATAGTATATCCTCCATTTGGCTCAAAAGTAGAAGAAATTGGTTGGACATTTTGAAATCTGTGGATTCTAATAATTGGCAGGTGTTGTAGAAGTGCAATTGGTTACTATTAGCGTCACGCTGTGAACTTCATTTAATTTTTTTGGGAGTTAAAATTAAAAATGTAAAGATTATATTAGGGGCATTATATAAGACTATATTTTATGGTGTGTGGATTGTGTCAGTATTTTAAGTGGCTTTTACGAAGAATTTTCAATTTAGTAGACTTATATGTATAATAAACAATAAACTTTTTACTTCAAGAAAGCAAACCCTTCACATAACCTACACTACAAATATATTTCTTACACTAACTTACTTTGCGTTACTTTCATCATTCTTGTTAGATTTATATCAATATTGCACAATCTATTTTTCTTTGAGAAGATAACAAAACATTTGATTTTGGTCTTCACAATATCAATTGGACAGTATGGCTCTCTTGACATAAGAGGACAATGCTATCCAACATCCCCTTCCTAATAGGGAGGCAGTTATGGTAGTCTCACTCTTATGGAGATCCTTTACCCATTGTAAATGCTAGTATGTAAAACTTTGTTTTTGGATTTTTGATAGTAACCCCGAATTCCAGCAGTCAGTGAAGGAGCTGAATGAGAAAATGGGAGTTGTTAAAGAAGATTTGAAAGTGAGGTAAGATTTTAAATTTTCGTCATTCTTTTTACTCCTTTGTTGTTGATAAGCTGTGATGTACCGTATAGGTCATATCCCATAAATCTGAGTAGAATATCATAACTGACTTCTAATTGCAGAACAAAGAAGACGGCAGAGAAGTTATACAAGAGTGTGGATGATGTTTGGACAGAAGCTGAAGCAAAATCCAGGAAGGTAATCTCAGGAATTCTATTTCTCTAGTTGCATAAATAGTGCTTCCTTGTGGCTCCTTAAATATTTTGTTCTAACATAATCTGGCTATGGTCTGGTTAAAATCGTATACATGATCTTGGGACTGTCAATATGTAACATTTTATTCCTATCCTATATGAACATTGGGTTATTTTTACTTCTCTATAATTATATTATCATCTGATGTTCTATTGTTCACCTCTGCTGTAGTAAAACCTGAGATAGCTAGTTAAGGAGGAGTGGCCTTTCTGGCTCTCTGATAATCATGTGCCCTCCGTATGCTGACCTTGATCTTAATTTGGAAGTGTTGTTGGTGTTTGAAAGCTCATGATTTTAGAAGTATGAAGTGGTGTATATCTTTGTATGTGGTAACTTACAAGATGTCCACTCAATCATGTCAAATAAAGGCCTGACCATGGCTTTATCAAACAATGGAGTTATTATGTATGTTTGCACCAACATATACATATCTCTAAACTTATGCTTAAAATATGGTTGTCCTGCATCAGATTTTGGAAGGTCTTGATATTAGCATCCTTCAAACATTTGAAACACTTGACATGGTCTCATGTCCAACAACACTATACACTGTCTGGGAAGTAGGTCTTAAGTTCCTTATACTTGTTGGAAAATGGCTTCACATAATTATGTATGTGACATGGCATTGTATGTAATCAATGACTTCTTTTAGTAGGATATTTATATTGTCAGTATGTTAGTTTTCTAAAGGTAGTAAGCTTTCATTTCTGCATTTGATGGATTTAGTTGAGGAGCTAGTTCAAGATGTTACAGCATATTAGAGATTCAGTGCTTTATTGGCATAACTAGATGCAACACAGATAAACATTCTCTTATCATGGCTGGTTAAAAGGACTTATGTTTTAGCAAGGGCAGGAGACGTAATGGGCTTCATCTTAGTCAGAGATTGTTTTTTTTGGGGGGGGGGGGTGGTCTGGCACCTAGTGGAAAAATGAAACCTAGTACCCTTCAAAATGACACTTCAAATCCGAAGCCAGACCTTTCACAATGGTTGAAAGTGGAAGTTCATGGAGGAGGAACCGCCGGGGGGGGGGGGGGCGATGTACTTCTATCCTTCTTGCATTAGGGATTTGTGTGTGCTCTTCGGTTCCTTGGATGCTTCTCAATTGCATGCTTTTCTGTGAATGTATAGAGTCCTACCTCAGCAAGAACCAAAAAGCCATTTCTAGATATGTGTTGATATCTTTTCTTGTTTTCTGATTTTCTCAGGTGTCAACAAATGTGAAAGAGAAGCTTGCAGCTGCTAAAGAAGAGGTAAGGCTGAAAGTCTTTGACAAATAAATCAACAATTTTCATAATATAGACAGTAACTTCGTTTTAAGAACGCAGAACATTTCAGATGTTACATAGTACACAATCTTATTACACAAACAGTAAACTCTTATTTTTGGCAACAGCCTACAGTTGAGATTATATCTTCTGGTCTCTTCTTCTTGTTCTGTTATATCCTATATCTGCTGAAAAAGAGTTCGTTTTGTTTAATGCAGGTTTCAACGAATGTGAAAGAGAAACTTTCAGCTGCTAAAGAGGAGGTAACTAAATTATTTCTTCCTGAGGAACGTAGCGTTTGTGTCTCTCTTTAATCTGCTGCTTAATTTCTACGAATATCTGGAGTAGGTTAAAGAGACTTTTGGACTTGGAAAGAAGGCATCTTCGGAATCTGCATACAGTTCAACGAATGCAAAAGGAGGAGGCACAACAACTGGAACTGAGAATTCTCAAACTTCAGAGACTTACAAAGAATCAAGTGGGCAGAGTGAGACACTGTTCGGAAAATTTAAGTCTACCTTCTCTTCTGCATCTCCTGCAGTTTCTACAGCATTCCAGAAATTGAAGGAAACAAGAGTATCAGACTTGGCAAAGAAAGGATATAATATCGTTAAAGATGAGTTAACTTCTAACCCATCAAGAGCAAGGCGCATTCAGTATGATCCTACCAGTCGACCATCTGAAGTTAGAAGTACACGAAGTGATATCGTAGTTGTTCCTACAAAAAGATCACGCTTGGGCAAGAAGTGGGAGGCATTTAAAAAGAAGGTGAAGTGTAAGTTGCAACCCTGGAATATTATCTGTTTTATTAACATGAATTTATTTTCTAATTTTTGTTCTGTTAATATCTCAGATGGAGGGTGTTCCTATCTACAGGCGTATGAAAGGGGTCAGTGAACCTGTTGTGACAAATGTTGTTAATAAGGGGCAAGAGGTTGGGCTTCAATTTGTGGCTATATTTTCCTAGTTATCTCTCTGTGGCATTTCCCACTACATTTTCTAGTGAGCTTTTATGGCCTTTGGTTTTTCTTCCCTTCTATGCTGCAGATTGCAGAGGACATGCGTGAGCGGTGGGAAACAAGTGATCACCCTGTGGTCCACAAGATTCAGGAGTATGGTTTTTTCTTATTTATTTCCTGATGGCTACTCTTCCTTTTTGCACTATCATTGCATGCAGTCTCTAGTTAGTAAACAACCTATGCATATTAACACACACACAAGACATTTGATGTATGCATTATTGCTCTTGGCTTTGACTTGGATATGATTACAACAAATATTTTACCATACTACTAGACCGAGACTCCAGTAATTTTTGTTTTAGCTTTCCCCATAATGCACCTTTCTTTAGTTACTGAAATATTCATTTAGAAGAATTTCTGCACTTTTCTTTAAGTTTTAATATGCAAGAAATTTCTGTAGACTAGTATAGTGCACGTGCACTGCACGTGGACATACTCATTTTATGTTCTGAACATGTTTTAAAGAAAGGAAAATAAGAAAGCGATTGTAAAGAAAAAAATAAAATTTAAAACAAGACATCAGAAATAAGTTTTAGTGTGTACATATAACCATGTAAAATTTAAAGCATAATGAGGAAAAATATTTATAAACAAATCAGATCATTAAAAAAAGTGACATTGCAAAGTATGTGGACAAAAGAGTAAGGCAAAAATGTATCAGACAATACTATACTTAAATAAAATGTATTCAATGTAAAATTTTGCATTGAACTGCAATTCTAGATAAAAACCCGAAGCAAGTTGTGGTTTTTTCTTATATGCTACTTGTTTAAGGCAAGTTGAGTGTTAAAGATGGTATAACTTGGTTGAACCTGGAGCATGCCATAGAACACTCAGACTGCAAATAAGCGCAATACCTATTAGAATATATCAAATGACCATAGTTGTTGATTAGTAGGAATAGTGCTACAACTTCAAAGAAACAAAATGAAGCCAAACTAACATTCAGTGACAGATAGAGCTGCATGCAAACATTCAGATATGTAACTACACCATAGATTATTACTTAAACCTAATCAAGCTTATGGAAAAATTTTCTTGAACGTATTTTCTTTTTGAACAGTGACCGCGGCTAGGCTCTGAACCTAGACCTTTGGTTAACTATATACAAACATAAATAGAACCATAAATACTACGTGGAACGAACGATCGGAACTTGTATGAGCAATGTGCCTTAAGAACGCACGTATTGTGGAAACATCTGACGATGTATTTAAGGCATTGACCAGAATGGCCTAAAGTCTAATTAAGTCAATTCTATGAATGAATATAATACCTTATAAGTGATAAATGTCATCTTCAGACTTACGTAATTGTAATATCTAGGAGTTCCAGCGCAAATAAAATGCTGCTCATATAAAAAAGAACCATATATGATCTCAACCCTAATATCCAGACAGACTGCATTGGAGCAACACTATCCATAATCACCAACACAAAAAGTACTAATTTTTGAACTTTGTTTGATGGATGTTTGCGAAGATCATCAGCCTAGAAGCGCGAAGACCAATTATTTTGAAGATTATACTTGAAAATCCTAATTCATTTCAAGAACCCCCACATTCACAACATAAGTAGCACGAGGGGATAAATCCTAATAACTGCTGCAATGGGATATTATATACACATGTTAGATGGTAACTGAATATGGTGAGGTGGAGCATAATGACGATCAGGATCAACAAACATAGAGATTTGCACTATTATAGGGTTCATTTTTTGGTCTTGATAATAACCTGGCTTTAGAACCGCATTTGATAAATGCTTGCCGATATCGTCAGCATAGAAGATTACCAGAACTATATTGAGACCAATCCTTTTAACGGTTGCAAGGCTTCTCATACTGTCAAGAAGATATGCAACACAATTTTTACCATGACATGCGAGCATAATCATAGAATCCTTGTATGGTTTGCAAAGGATTGGGGAAGATCCACATTAACATCACCCTAGAGAAGTGCCAAAGATCTCAGTTTTAGCAGCTTCATCATAAGAAGACAATGAGTCACCTGGTGGATTCAAGGTCTCAAAGCAATTAATCACTTCAAAACAATTTTCCAATCTCATGGTACTAAGAACCTTAGCAGCATGGCTTTTATCACAATTTATAAGTATCTGTATTCAATAAGATAAATGTTAGTGACTTATGGTACCAAATCAAAGTTAAATTTAAGCTTCAAGGTTCATCAAAACTTTCAACTTTACAAATGGGCAAGCTCAATAAAAGATACCACAGAATAGTATCTGGGAGCATTGCATTGACCAGTTGATCAAATTTGTACCCAATTACATGCTGCTCAAATAACATGGTTTTTCTTCTTAATAAAAATTAGAATAAAAACTCAAATACAATTTTAACCTTAAGACCAAATTAGCATACTATTAAGCCAACCATGCTTGTACCACGGTGCTTGTAAGATATATTAGACATTAAAAATCTTTTCATTTTCAATGAAGCTCCTCAAAAGGAAAAACTTATAATAGTACAAAAATTAGATAAAATTGAGGAAGTAGAAGATTTTCAAAACTCAATTATAATTATTAAAAAATAGATTAAATTTCTCCAATAAACAATAATAATAGCTTACAAAAAGAAAATTTTAGGTATAATTTAAACCTTGTACCTTGAATATTCTTGGTGCAATGGGTGGCAATTCTGGAACTAAAAGGAAATGAAAACTAAAGAAAATAAACTGAAAACTTACCAAAAGAAAAGGAAAAATAAAGATCAATATTTAAATACAATATTTTCAAAATATAATTAAATTTGACGAAATGAAAACTTACCAAAGAGAATGTACGTAGTCGTACTTTGGGGAGAGAGAAATTTTATTTGAAAGAGGAGAGAGGATGTATACATTGAGGCAATGTTTTAAATGTCGGATGTCGGGTTCATGTCGGACGGCTAAAATTCATGTCGGATAGCAGAAATCGGGGATATGTCGGAGGACATGAAAAAAATATCAGATTGCCATATCGGATGGTGTGCATATGTGTAATATAAATATCATAAATAAAATCTAAACATACTTAATAAATTCTGTTGTCTAAACATATAAAAAAGTAAATAACTTATGATGCTCAGGGTTAATGTTGAAGGAAAGAGGTGAGAAAAGAGGAGCCCGATGTTGGTGGTTAAGGAGAGAGAATATCGCCCGATATTGATGTCAAAGGAACAACTCAGAGAAAAGACCGATGAGATGCTGAAGGAGAGAGAAGAGGAGCGACGAAAATGACTTCGGTCTTTTTTTTCCATTTCTCCTAACTGATCGGGTTTTGTCTTTGGAAACAATATTAAGATAATCAGGAATTTAAACCCAAACCTAACTAGATAAACATAACAAAAAAACAGCCAATTTTTTCAGACTAAAAAATCGGCCGACATAGCTGACATGTCCCCCGATATATCCTCCCGACATCTCCGACATGTCTCCCGATATATCCGACATGAACCCTGAAAACGCAATATGCATTAAAAGGCTACATATCGTGTCGGTTGGCCCCTAAATCCGACATGTCGGTCGACATTTAAAACACTGCATTGAGGGAAGTTAGGAGGTTGCAGGGGCTGATTATGTAATGGGCTGAGAGAAAGTGTGTTGATTGGACATTAATTAATAGGAATTAGAAGGGGTCCTCAAGAGGTTTGCTGGTTAATTATTGTATGGAATTTGAAGAAGCAATATGTTAGAAATTGTAATGGCAGCGGATGATTAGATAAGCAGTGAAGAATGATTGCAAATTATCAAACTTGAGAATCATAGTAAATATTGACAAGGGCAATCAATAGGTTTGACACATGTATTCTCTTTATAAGTAGTATAGATATAGATTTTTTTTTCTTTTGATTGAACTCCTACAGTGATATCAATAGTTTGAGAACCACTTGTTGCTAGTCTCACTATGATTTTTTGAGTTTATAAATATTCTGTTGATTTAAGGATTTTCTCTCAAGTTCCACTCTCCTATTGATTATATATAGGAATTATCTTTATAATCCTCACGGTAGAAAGTATTTTTGGTTGCACAAGACTCATGCACAAGTACGCACATAGTAATGCACACATGCAGGGATATCTGGATGGACTAGAGTGCACACATCCACAAATACGTGTGCTCACAGGTAAACATTCATCAATATACGTATATATGTATATGTATGTATACATATATACGTACACACACACATATATATGCTTTTGTATTTATATGTGTACACTATATGTGTACACACCCACCCACGATGCATGCATAACAACACGCACATATATGCACACACCCCCACACACATGCAATACACCAAACTTTTTTTAAGCATTCCTCCTTCAATATCGTCCTTAATATTTGAATTTTGAAGTGAAATTTAACTTCTCACAAATGCCATTATCTCTTATTCTTCTTATGATAACAATTTTGGATACACTCAGAATTTTTTTTAATTTGCCAACATTCTGACATGTAAAGCATAATTGATTAGATAGCTATTTAACGTAATCATTTTTCCTTTAGTTCATAGATTTACAACAAAATAGTGCATGAAAAAAACTTCTTCATTTTAATCCATTTTTCTTTGCTTCTGTGGATAACACCCTTAATGTCACTAACTCATAGCAACAAGAACTAAATCATCAACTTGGATTACATCTAGTCCTGTTCAAAGTAACACTTCGTGATTTCGTCATTCAAACACTGACTTCTTTAAGTTCTGAGTCTTCTGTCAACCTTTCTAAGGTAGAAGTTTTCCCTTATCAAGTGTCATCAAATAATTGTAGATCATGATAGAAAATGCACGCAAGTACTCCACGTCTGAAGCAAAGAAATAAGCGCTTTGGTTATCCTTGATGTAGACCTATGGTAAAAGGGAATTCTGGCATTCTCCAATTGTTTTCATGCTAATTATTAGCCCATCAGACATTCTAGTGGCTGGTCCGTTATCATGCCTGTCGTTTTGATGCTACCTTCTGATCTTGGTGCAGACCTAACTAGTGACCATCCTCAACATCTATATGCCATATTTACAAGATAACCAACTTCAATCTTGAAAATTAAACTTGGATTTGATCTTGCCTAGCAGACTTAAGACTCTTGGGTTGTTAACTTGAGAACTTAGGGTGTGTTGGGTTAGTCGTAGTTGGAGCCTTATGCAGTATGAAAAATATATCCAAATTCTAATGTACCCATATTGTTAATGTACCCATATTGTTGAGTGTTACAACTCCATTAATGTTGCATAAGCAAAATGATTTAAAAATAGGCGAGTTGATATTGCATTCATATTGTTTTCCAAAAACAGAAGTTGAAACTATATGATGTTGCTAACACATTTGCAGTTCCAACTCCTCCTAACTAAACATAGGCAGATAGAAGAAAGATAAAATACAGTAGATGAGGAGGAACCAGATAAACTTGAGACCTTAATCTCCAAAGAAACAGCTTCATTCTATATTAATAAAAAAACTAATTACAACACTTAGACCTTAGCTCTTTTCTAGGCTGTACATGCGTGAGACTAGATAACACCTGGTCTTAACTGATAGCAACTAACAGCCGATCCTTACTGAATGCCTGGTTCTAACCAGTTGAAAAACAAACAAATCTAACAAGCTAAAAAAGAAAATGATGACAATTCAACCATGCCTAGCCAACTTTATCTTTACTTTCCAAATGATTCCTAATCATATCTCGACTATAGATAACCATTGAATGATGAAATCTCTATCTAAAGCGAATTAGCCCGACTTTTAAATTTTATTCTTCAGCATGCATCAGAAATCCAAAAGATCTAGCCAACTTTATGGACCTTGCTCCATTGCATTTGTTTGGTTCGTAGGTTATGCATAATCAGGTAGGACTTCCCTTAGCTACATGCTGGTGCTTTTTTTTCCGTATATGCTGATTCCTTACAAGCATGCATCAGAAATCTGGAGGGTGTAACCATCTTTGTGGACTATACTCTGTTGCCTTTATCCGGTTTGAAGGTTTATGCATATAGCTACATGCTGATGCTATTTTTTTCTACAGGAGAAAACTAGGATGTTATTGTCTTGTCTAACCATTAGTATAGCAGTAAAGTCACCTAATAGACCAAACCATCATTATGCTGATAGTTTGACAAAGATACTTACATTTTCTGTTTCTTATATTCAGTCATATTCAAATACATATTCATTGTTGCCTCACTTTTTTCTTGGGAAAAAATGCAGCTTGAATGAGACTGTCTTTGGGGAAACTGCAACTGCTTTATCTTTTAAGGAAATTCGACGGCGCGATCCGTGAGATACTAGGCCCTGTGGAACAGTATTTAATCGAATATTTATGTTTTACTAATTAGTCCCTTTTATATGGTATTCGCTGTGGTGTAGATATTTCTCTCTGCCTGATTTTGTTGCTGAAGTTCAGGAAATGGTCAGGCCTGTTCTGGCTGCCTATGTCAAGGTATCATGCATCAGTCAATAATAAAGCAAGTTATTTCCTTAGGAAGGGAACAATTTCTCTATTATTCATTACTTTCTGTAGCTTAATTAGGGAGACAATTCTTGGTTAAACCTGTGCTTTGGTCTGGTTACCATTTGCAGAGTCTTGAAATTCAAGTACTGTTTTAGCAACATGCAATTGTCTAATGCAGGGTGATCTGGAGACTTTGAAAAAGTATTGTAGCTCTGAAGTGATTGAACGGTGTAAAGGCGAGCGTCAGGCATACGCGAGTCAGGGCATCTTTTTTGATAACAAGGTATGACAGAATGTGCTGGTAATTATCTTATTATGTTTATTTATCTTTCTTTGGGCTGTTGATTTCACATGGATGCAGACACGCCATTGGTCTTGCATAGTTTTAAAAAATGGTCTGTAGTTATATTGAGCATTTGCTTTCAGGAGAGAAGCACGTAATGCTTCTAGTTAAAAGTCAAGTAGCCAGATCATAATAGGGAGGATGTAGGCAAATTATATTCCCATTTTCACTATAATCATTTTTATTTGAAAAGTACAGTTAAAGTAATGTCGGTCCCAACTACTGCTGGGGGTTGTCTTTCTTATATATGAAATGGAAAAGGTCCAGCATCAATCTGTATTGTGATTTAGCGGAGATTGTGCAAGGCAAAAAGGGTGTGCAATCGAAATGTCCAGCATGTTTTCTCCCGATACCTTGTTAAGTTAAAAACTTATAATATATAGCCTCTTGTTGGAGCATTTGTTGGCATGTATTGTTTTAATGTAGAAGATGATTTATGCAGTTCACTATTAGAAACAATATATGCAGTTTTCTTAGTTATTTATCTAAAATAAAAATATTGGGCATTTTCTTATCTATATGAAATGAAAAAAAAAGTTCATTAGCAATCTATATTATGATGTAAAGGAGGTCATGCAAACCATGCAGCCCCTTGAAGCTCATCATGGCATTATTCTGTGGCTTGGTAGGAGTAAAGAAATAAATCTGATTTATTAATCCCAAGTCAAATGTCAATTAATGTTGACACTCAACTTGATCCTGCAATAAATTCAATGCTAATATCTCATGTTTTCTAAAATGAGTGCTCTGTATGAGGGGCTATGGTGATATGGAAGTGTTGAAGACATGCCAAATTTCTGAAACCTTATACAGCATCTTCAGTTTTTTGTATAACTTACATGGTGCAAGAACTTGTAGCTGATTTTGAGACATATGTAGATGGTATACTGCACAATCATGGTCTAAAGATGGCAGTATTTCAAATTTTGATTATGTGGATACTGGATAGTCATGAAATAAGCTAAGACATGGATGGACAGGGATAAATATAGCTGTTGCACTTATTGTCATGATATTACCCTCGGAGCAACTTGATGTACAAATCCATCAGGGAACAACATATTAATATGGGGCCTTGATTAACTTGGCTCCTCTAGTTGCACTTCTTCTATATAGTATGATACAAATATTTTATTCTATAAATTTGTTGATTTCTTTGAGTCTTGATTTTTGTTATACTTCGTATATTCCAAAAATACAAGCCTTCATGCTAAGTTTTTTATGGAATCCAGATACTGTATGCCAGCAAGTGTTAGCCGTGTAATGAATTCACTTGTCAAGACACATGTTTTGTCTTTTAGAATTCGTCGTATCTTAATTCAGCTTCATAAACATAAATCCAATAGCAACCATTGATTTCACCTAGTACCATATGCTCGGGAGATGAAATCAAGTGGCATTGTTTACCAAATTATCAATTTCTCTATCAACCCCAAATACAAGATTTTTAAACAAGGGCGTTATATTAGGGAGATGGATTTTAAATACCGAGTAGAAGGAAATAGCTATGCTCTTTATTTTCTTGCATTCCATTTTTCAAATCATAAAATCTTCTCCTTTCTTGCTGAAAAGTTAAAAGAAAGGTTACTTCTTCTGAGAAAATTGTTTCTTTCTTATAATATGACATTTCGTCCAGTCTCTAAGACCTACTTTATGTATGCCCATGCAGATTTTACATATTTCTGAAGTCGATGTTAGAGAAACCAAAATGATGGGATCTACTCCCATTATAATTGTTGGGGTAAGAGTTTCTATACACCTTTAAATTCACAAGCTTTATGTTTTAAAATATTTTTGTTTACAATTGCAAAACCACACCATTGGCAGCTGAGAGTTCTTTTCCCCATATCTTTGTTCTTTTTTCCAGTTTCAAACACAGCAGATCTACTGTGTTCGTGATCGAGAAGGTTCTATAACAGACGGGGGAAAGGTAAACATTGCTCTATGAAAGTATTAGAGCTCTATGAAAGTATAAGACAAAGTTCATATTGTTTCCTTTGGTAACTCAGTGTTCTCATTTTTTTTTGCTTACAGCCTAATTGAAAACCACAATAACTTGGTGGTTGTGCATCATACTAATTATTGTTTCATTATTCTATACAAGCAACACAAAGTTTCTTCCTTGGATTAGTGTTCGGTTAATTTATTTGTCCTGTTATCTTTTTTTTAAAGGATACAATCCATACGGTGTACTATGCATGGGCCATGCAGCAAATTGACGCCCAAGAGTTGGGAGAAGACGCACTCTACCCAATTTGGAAGTTAAGAGAAATGCAACAGATAGGCATGCAAGCTCTTATATAATAACAGTGTTCAATTGATTTACACAAAGCCTTCTCCATTTTCCTACTTTTTTCTCTCCTTGATTATTATTGTTAACCATGCCATCCTCCTGAGCTGGAGATTATTTACGTGTAGTAACGTTTTCCTATGTGAAGTCATGTAACTTCCAAGAAGAGGATGATTTTTTGTAGCGTATGAAATAATGCGGTTTTCTTCAAATACTAACGAACAATATTAGTCCTCTGGTGTAAAAGATAAAGTTTTGATCATCACACAGTTTAAACAGGTGAACTTTTCCAGTGTTCTTTTGGTGTCAACTGGTTTTATTTATTTATTTTATTAATAATAATAATTATTATAAATTTCAAACATCCTTGTTTATTTATTGTTCTCCACATCTTTGAGGTCTCTTCTATTTCGCACCATGCTACTTCCAATACAAAGTGGTGTTTTCCTTACAAACATCGTGGCCCTTGAACCGCTTATTTTCACTTCCAAAACCAAGATAGACTACTATTTATCATATAACGAGATAATTTCTTGATCTACCTGGTAGTGCTATACGTAGAATTACTTTCAGAACTTTGTTTTTAGATTGAAACTCAATTTCAGCATCAAAATCAAACCTAGATATTGATTGTTACCTCAATCAAGCATGTTACATCAACATGAGTATAGAGCTCATTCTAACGCAGACATTTCATCTTGAAAGACTTCCATAATATTTGGTAGAAGTATCCATAAGATTTGATTTAAGTATCCAAAGCATCTGCATAACATTGATAAGATTCGACAGAACTATCCAAAGCATCTAAATAACATTCATATAATTCGGCAGGCTAACATCTCTAGAACTGTAGTTTGACGTCATTTCTTCGACTCCTGCAGCATTTTCTCGAGCTCTTTCTTAACATCCTCCTCAATCACAATCTTTGTGGGAAACGGTAAGCTATGGTTCTTGGGGAGCGCTTCTTTGTGATTTGTTGCATGATCCTTGTTGCAGAACCCATTGAAGCAACGCGGTCACTTGTGGCGGAGAAAACAGTGGTCTCCTGCTTTTAGACGGTCGTTCATCTCATCCTTTGTGGAGAACCATTTCTCATGGATGAGGCCGCAGTATTTTGCCCGTAAGCTAATATCTACAGTGCTCATTTCGTGAACCTAAACAAAAAGAACAACTGCATTACAAATATTCACAGACCCATAAGGCTCTAGGGATATGAAACTATGGTGTCTTGTCTCAAACGATATACATAATGTGAATGTTCCTTGCAAGTGTGATATTCTACAGAAATGGGCTATTAGAAAGTGGAGAGGGAGTAGTGTTATAGCTAGATTTCATGGAGCAGCTCTTGCTGCTTGCATATATCATATTTGGAAAGCCAGAAACGATAAGGATCTTTAGGAACTTGATGCTGAATATTGAGGACCTGAAGCTGCAGATGTACTTATCCTAAAAAATTCTGCCTGAATGGTGTCTCAAAAATGGAGGATTCATTGAAAAACAGATAGTGCACTCAGTTTTGCATTCAACAGGTTTTCATGAGCAATAACTGAGAGTTCATGGTGAAAAAAATAGTCCAAGCTTATGGAATGGATATGAAAGTGTGCCTCCTGTTGAGAATAGAACCATCTCAAATGGTTCGTGTATTTTCAGTTCAGGAGTTGGTTCAGGTAAATTTCACAAAACCCCCGGTTCCTTTGGGGTGTTCCTCACAAATACCTCCTAATACTTTGTTTTTCCTACTTAACCCCCATAACCTTTTCCACTTAACCCCCTCAACTTCAAAGTGTCTTAATGACCCCTGTATGTTAAAATTTTTTTTTAACTTAACCTCCCAAACTCCAAAGTGTCTGAGATAACCCTAAATAGGCTTTGCGGGAAAAGTTAAA
>JBAKGM010000200.1:8318268-8352492 GCA_037177215.1 Asparagus racemosus | reverse complement strand
GTAAGAAGATAGAGATTGTATAATTGAAAGTAAAATGATGAGTGAGCTAGCCAGATCAGTGAGCGTCAAAGGAGCTGCTGGGATTAGGAACAGACCGAAAAAGAGATGGATAAGATGATGTGAAGAGACTATAGTAGTTGCCACAGTCTGATCTTAATACAACTTCTTTTAGTCCATAGTATCTTCGGGTTAAATGTCTTCTTTATGTCATTGATGTTGTCAAGGTTGCGGTGAAATTTTATGGTACAAGTCTAAGTAAGTTGCATGCGGTGGACATCTATTTGTGGTCTTCCTGTAATTTGGCTAGACTTCAGGCTTATCATGTGTTGCTTTTACGTTTTCAGGAATGTTGGCTAGCCATGCTTTTGGTTTCCATGAAAGAATTGAATCAACAGAGCGTGTACTAGAAGACCCTGTTGCTGAAACTGATGAGGAAGCGGAAATTTCTCCGAAGGTGTTATTTATAGCTTCCTTTAATGAGCTTGCCAGAAATTATGTGCAATGTGACACAATTATATGGGTCATGATATCATTGCTTCTGACCTTAGCGTGGGGGGTTGGAGTGATTATGCTTTTATATCTCCCAGTTAGAAGATATGTGTTGCAGAAGGACGTTTCTTCGAGGAAACTATATGTTACACCTGGTGAGATAGTTTACAAGGTAAGTTATTCATGTAACATGTTGGTCTTCCTAATGTGGGTATTGTGTATATCATGATGGAGTTTTGGAAATATTGTATAGGCTACCAGACCTTCGTTTTTACCATTCTTGGGGCATTCAAAGATTGAGAATCACATACCGCTGTATCTTGTTATTGATGTTATCATTGAACAAGGTAAAGCAAACACGATGTCATGTTACTATATTTCTAATAACTCCTGTTTAAATTGATTTCTGCCCATGACTAGAATCAAATAAGCTATGCAATTATGTTGACAAATTAGTCTGTTGTTATCAATCAAACAGTGTTGAATAGCAAGAGAATTCGTGATCTTATTAGTCTGTTGCGATTATCCCAACCAGTTCATATTTGTTCCATATCTATTTTAAGTCATGAACAGCATGGTAATCATGGTAAAGATTTACAGTTTACATGGTTGATCTGCTAGTCGAGCTCTACGGTTTAAAATCTTAAAAGCTGTTTTGCCAAGTGCTCTTACATTTCAGAAAGTGTTTGAATCACTGGCTGACACTGACAAGTATACAAGTACTCAAGTAACATTCCAGTCATAACATCTGCTAACTGAAAATGTGATATTGCTTTCTATGCATTTAGCCTTTTACATATGTTGAAAGAATGCATGCTCTACAAACTTCGTTTTCAGTAATTTTTGACATTAAAAGCTAAATGTCAGTTCATTAGTCAAAACAGTAAGTAAAAATGTGATGCCTTGCTGCTATCCTATAATATATGCCATCTAGGGACACAATGTCCTAAAGATCATATTTTTTCCATTGTCTATAGTATTTCTGCTTATTATACATATTGGTGATAAGTATGATAAAATGTAGCAAGCATGTAACAGAAGATGATGAGGCATTTGTGGTTACTGATATCTAGTGGTAACTGACTGAACACCTTTGCAGACTAGAGAATTTACATGCTACCAAAATCTTCTGGAAAATTTACCTTGATTTAGGTTCTTAAACATGCATGAAGAGGCAGTACCTGAAATTTCTTATTTGCTTTCTTTTCCCCCTTTTATGTAAGAGGATTGGGGTGGGGATGTGTAGGTGCTACAAAAGCTTTTGTTAAGAGAAGTTTGTCCCTCAAAAGGAAAAGTCAATTGTATTAGCTAAGAAAACGTGTGAAAATATTTTTCAAGTTTGCTTGACCTCTTTCATGAAGTTTGTGATTCCTATGTTTCTCACTGTATTTGATGGATTGATGGGTATTCGTTCATTTTGTCTTTAGGATGTCTCTTAGTAAAATTGATAAATTAATAGTAACCTGTACTAGCAGTATCAGAGCTAGATGAACGCATCTCACGATTTTAGTAGTTCTCAGGCAAACATTTGACTTGGTTTGCTGAATGGCAGCAACAAAGTTAAAATGCTCACCACCTTAAGTGATATAACTAATGCGTCATCTTTAGTCATTCTACCTCAACATGCCAAAAATCATGAAACTAATCAGAAAAGATAATCAGACCTTGACCCCGATTACATCAGCTGCTATCCAACTAGACCATCATCATCAAAGTGCAGATATGCAGTCTTAACAAATTCTTCTGAATCCTGATTAACTCGTGATCCAAGTATTCTTAAACTGAATACATGTTGAACAAGCCAGCATAGTTGCTTCTTCATTGGTGTTTTGAGGGATGAAAAATGGTTATTTCTGCCAATTCTCGTGTCATGTATCCTGGAAAAGCATTAAGCACGGATTTTATTTTTTGCAATAAAAGTTGTAAGCATGAGTTTTAGTAGAGATCTGTCGGCGAAGAGTCAATGCCGGGAATTATATGATCAGTATGTTGGAAATTGGAATGTCAGAATAGTCCTTTAATATATGATTAGTAGAGGGAACTTTCGATTTTCTACTGGGACAATTTTTAAGCTAGTGGAAGAAGATATTGAACCCTTCTCGCTTTTGGATTTTTAGGTGTTGGTGCAGGTGAATGTGATTTTTTTTTTCCTTTCATCTTTTCCTTTTTCTGGGTGTGTGTGTGTGTGTTTTTTGGGTGTTTTTTTTTGGGTGGGGGGTGGGGGGGTGGGGGTGGGGTTATGGAATGCTGTCCATTTCCTTTCAGCTTGTTTGGTCCTCTTCAGTCATCAAACGTTTGGTCCTTTATAAAGGAGGGTCATTTCCAATATGCCCTTGCCAACAGCTTAAAGAGATTTATATAATTTTGGGGTTTTTGTTTTAAAACCCAAAGTGTTTTAACTTGATTTATTTTTAAACCCACCAAGTTTCAAACGTACTCGTAAACCCAAAATGTACATATTAGTTATCTTTAAACCCAAGAAGTGTATATATACATTAAATACACTTTTTAAAACTGATATACCAATCCTACCCTCATCTTCCTCCTCATCTCTCTGCTTTGGACACACGCCACAAACCCCTACTGCACCTAACTCTTCAGAATGTTCTCCATCCCAAACCCTTCATCACCCTCCCATCAAAGATGCAATTTTAGAAAGGATGAGATCAACGCCCAACTATGTTACCCGGGTTCTTCTATAATGAAGCCGTACCCGTACCGGACACATACCCGACACTTCCCCGTACCCAAACTTCATGGACACTTCTTGAATATATTCATGCATTTATTACAACATGTACTCAATTATACGATATATGCGTTAATTTAAAACACTTGTCAAAGACTTCTTGGACGTATAGCTTACACTTCACGTCCATTTCTTGAAACTAGTTAGATATGGGTCAGGTTCATTTCAGTCCATACCCAAGTTCAAAACTATATAGTTATTGGGTCGTTTGGATGTCTAGTAAAAAAATGAGTAGTTTCGAATTTATGACAATTAATATGATAAAGGAAACTTAAAAATGTGATCGGAATTTTAATTCTAATGACACATGAAGTGGAAAAAAATTATCTCATGTACATTATTAATTCAATATATATATGTAGCAGTGTCCTCGTACCCTACATTTTACAGTTTCGTCGTGGCCTGTACCCGTACGCGTACCCGCACCCGTATCAGTACTCGTACCCGTTTCCATGCAACTTAGGCGCCCAACTATACATCACCTTCTCAACCACATCATCCTCTCCAACTTCTCTCCAATCTCTCCGATCTCAGGTTCTGGTTCGGCGGCGGCGGCATCGAGAAGGATGTCGAGAAATTGGTGGAGGATTACGAGATCTCCATGGGAAATACAATTGATCTAAGGAACCTTGTTGCTGAGATGTTAGAGAGGAGGGATATGAAGCAGATGACGGTACTGGTGTCAGAGGAGGCGGGTTGAAGGTTGTGATGGTGGAGGGTCTGATGGGTTAGGGGCAGTGGGCATGTGGAAAGCAAATAGATGATGAAGGAGGAAGATGAGGATAAAGTTGGTATTTCAGTTGCAAAAGTGTATTTTATGTATAAATACACGAGTTGGGTTTAATATAACTCATTTGTGTATTTTGGGTTTAAGAGTACATCTGAAACTTGGTGGGTTTTAAAATAAATCAAGGTAAAGCTAGGGTTCCAAAGCAAAAACCTGTATAATTTTTCAAAAAAGAAATTTTTGTACATTTTGAGGGAATGCACGGTTTTTATGGAGAAATTGGTCCTCTTTCAGATTCCACTTGTCTTTTGTCTCAGTTGTATTATCTAATTTCCTTTCATTTGTTTCTTAAAGTAATGTTCAATGGTCATGTATTATGTAATTAGCCTTCACAATTTTCTTTATGCTTAAGAGATGTGAATTTTTTAATAATTGTTTCAGCTAAGCATTCATCTTTTTATTCCAAGAGCCCTTTACTTAAACATATGTATATTTTCAATTGTTGAAGGGTGTTTGCAGTCTGTATATGGAATCCATACGTTCAGGATTCAAAGCATAGCACATGGAAAAGCAGCACCCGTGGATGAATTACAGGTTCAAGGTGTCTCTAACCCAGACTTTCTGAGGAAGGTAATTCATACAATTGACTTCATTATATACATCAGAAATTTTATTGCTACAAAGTTGAGAAATGTATGGGTATGGAATGTTCTCATGTAGTGACAATAATGCTTAATCTTTCCTTTCCACGAGGTTTGGTACCACGTGGTTAGAGTTTCATCTAATCATGTATGTGCAATAAAGGACAGTGAACCTGCAGTGAGCTTGTTGCTAAAATGACTGAATAGAGAGTACAATTTATGTCTATTGAAAATGATGATTGCACCTTAATAATCCAATTCAATTCAGAATATGAGCTAGTGCATAGAGCAGTAAGTTTACGAGATGTTTTTTGGAGGTGAAGATACATGTGAACCTGAAGAGAAGTAATAAAAAAGAATTAAAATGTTGAGTGGGGAAGAGTTCCATGATCTTCAAGACTTATATCTTGCATGTAAAGGGATTCTTGTAGAGAGATTCATGATTTGCCACTGCAACCAGACTATAGCTTGTAATTTCTTCTTGCTCTTTTTTTTTTTTTTTACTTTTTACTTTAGTCATGCTAGACAAAGGAAACTACCACTTGCATTGCTTGTAACCATATACAGATTTATAAATCCTCACCTGTAATTCCTGTAAATTACATCTGTCATTTTTGGCTAGTCACACTAATCCAAATGGGAGAAAATCTTATTTTCTTTGGGAAGCAAGGTTCCTCAATTAATCCCTTCAGATCAAATTAGCATCCTTCTTACAGTGCAGTTCATTGTTTCTGTTAATTCATGAATCTGTAACAGTTGATGGTTAGTAACTTAATGTGCTTTATGAGTTCATCAGAAAACTAAAAGTCCCTTACAATGTAAAAATATACTTTTATGTCTTTGCATGTAGATCATCATAAAAGAAGCTGCACAAAGTATTCGAGAAAGTGGAAGTTGGAAATCTAAAATGTATGGTGGAGATGGATCCTCTACGCCTGCACATAAGAGATCTTTGACTGAGATTCCAGCATTCAATAGAATGCAGTCTCCAAGTGGGAAGGTAATGAATTGAGCTTTATGAAAATTCACCAGTCGAATTCTTCTCCTGATTCACATCTGTCTAGGCCAATCAAGAGCAAAAATTCTGTTAAATTTAAGTTTTTTTTAATAAACATTTTCTTGCAATTTTTTGTATTTTATCTGACAAATTTAGAGAATTTATTTAGAACATAATATTTTCAACTCTCTAATCACTCAGTTGTTGCTGACTGTAATTTTTGCTATAATAAATGTAGACAGGGAATTGTTGTGTGGACAGATTTATGAATTAGACCCTTTAAAAAAAATTATCACCAAAATTGACCTATTCCCAAAATATATCAAAATAGACCTAGCTGAAACTAGATTGATTTTGATAAATATTTCATGAACTTGGTCGATTTTGAAAAAAAAAATATTTCGTAGAGTTACGGGATTGGGAATCCCATAGAGTTTAACACACATTTAGCTCTACGGGATTGCCAATCCCGTGGAGTTAGGAAACTTTTTTTTTAAATTGACGTAGTTTTGCTGACGTGGCTGAAACTGTGTCGATTTTGATAAATAGTTTACAAATTGAAAATTTTTTTTGGGAAAAGGTCTAATTCAAAGTTTTGTCCTTGTTGTGGATATTCCTGTTCACTAAGTTTCTGTTGCCAAGAACTGAATGTTCACAATTGGATTTGAATGTTTGTATAGATAATGGCCTCCCCAAGGCGTGCCCTGTTTGAGAGCGGAGGAGGTGCACTGTCTGGTGATTTGTTGCTTAACAAACTTGAAGAAGTCAAGCAATTAGTGGAGGTAGATTTATCACAGTTTTTTTCTTGATTTAACTGGATTTAAGTTACAATATGTAGAGTTATTACATTTTGCAGATTTCTTTATTATTCAATT
The DNA here is from genome assembly GCA_037177215.1 of Asparagus racemosus. Lineage (NCBI taxonomy): Eukaryota > Viridiplantae > Streptophyta > Magnoliopsida > Asparagales > Asparagaceae > Asparagus > Asparagus racemosus. Next base: position 8,346,014 of record JBAKGM010000200.1, on the reverse strand, counting down.
AATCAATTGCTGATTAACTAATCATTTATTCTATTTGTGACAGAAAATTGAGTCTCTTGTTGGGGTTCGCAGGCAGTGCTAGATCACTTGCAGAACCTGAGTTTCCTATCTCCTCTCTTCATTTTTCTTTTTTTCTTTGTTTTTTCCTCATTCCAGTTTTTGCCTCTTTGTAGTTTGTATATAAATATATAATAGGTACTGGTGTCATCTTGAGAATATCTGATAAAGGTTCTTTTCTGTAATTAGTAAAGGAAAAAAGAAGCAATTAAAGCCTAATGGACCTTAGCTGTAGTGTTTCTCAGTTGTGATTTCTCATTTTCCGGCTAACTTAGCTCTCTGAGCTCCTGGAATTCGTAGCATAAAAATGTCAAATAGAACTACATCACCAGGTAATAAACGGAACACGTGCACGTGTTTTTAGATTCATAAACTAGGTCCGCAAGATATCTTGGTTTTTCGTATTTGGCTTGTTTTGTTTACACGCCGTTGCAATTGTACGCACCTTGAACTATGTGCTAATGCTGTTTGGTTTTCTACAATAGATCCCAGTGCATCAGCAACTATGTTTCCATTGACATCGGTGAGTGTGCTCAGTAGGGGCGTCTGGTTGAGAAGTTGGAAATTGTGGAAGCTGTCGCTTGTCTTGCACAAAAACCAAAATTTTCCAGGGAAAAAACAAAAGACATATCTACAAAATTCCGATTGTACGTTTGGAGCTCGGAACTTGTTCTGTTGTGGGTAAGTGCGGAAGACCCCATGACTGCGGGGCCCACATTAAGCCTTTTCAGTTTTGCCCGTTCGGAGGCGAACGTGAAAACAACAACCATAGGAAAGAAGATGATGTGCCAAACAAACATTGGTTGATTAGATATTAATTTAAGGAAATCAATTTCCTCCATTTTTTTTAAAGGGAAATGGGCTCTAGGATCTGTTTGGTTGGTTTTTTGGAAACTAAAGAAAAAGAAATAGATTTTCTATAACATGTTTCCATGGTTTTTTGGTGAAAAAAGTAAAGATAAGAAAAGAAAAAGAAACTAGTCTATGAAATCTATGAAATGTATTTTCTAGAAAATGAGTCAAATCATCCAATAAAATAGTCCAACTGCGAACAAGAAAAAAAAACCTATTCTAGGAAATAGATTTACTGTAATATGTTTCCATGGTTTTAGCCAACCAAACAGCCCAAACCATTTCCTTGTTATTCTTTAGTGGCTAATGCCTAGTTTTTATAGGAAATCAAACAAACAGCCCCTAACTGAAAAGGGTGCAGCACCAAAGAACACCTGTGTATCTCTTGTTTAATTAAAAATAAAAATCCAAATCCAGTTCTGTAGCTTTACTACAAGCCCAGCTTGAAATTAGTTCCAAACGCAGGTACCTGATTCTCCATCGGCCAGAACCCACCACAGCGTTCCGGCTTCGCAGTCGCCTATTCGAAGTCACGAGGCCTACCAGTTGAAAACAAGGTAGATTCATTTTCACAGCACTTAGAATTACACTACCAAGCACCAAGCGATGAAAATACCAGAACCTCGACAGCAAATTTATTGCCTTCATTATATAAGGTGCATATCATCATTATAATCGGCACACAGCGTCTAGTTCTTTTATACGCTTCATATTCAAGTACAACAAAATCTACTACTATGTTATCCTCTCAACATATAGATAACAAGTCCAGGGCACTGATTCAAGAAAGACGACATGACCTCCACAGAAAATGATGCGCCATCTGAAATTACTCCTTGCTATCCTCAGCTGCACCGACTTCCTTCACTTCGCCACCCTCCACGGAAGTATTCTCCTCGGATTTGACATGAACTGCTGGTGTATCCTCTTCTTTTAGCTCCTCAGCTGGGCCTCTTTCGGTGGTCTGAATAGATGGCTCAGTTGCTTCAGAGGTGCTGGCTTCTGTCACTGGCACGGTTTTCTTAACCGTTCCTACTTTAACGTATTTGCTCATGAACTTGTATTCCCAGTCCTGAAGGGCCTCGAGTTCGAAGGGTCCAAGGCCAGAGATATCTCCAGTCAAATCTTTCTGTTCGAATGACATCTTTGCTAATGCTCTGCTAGCATCTTTACCAGCAAATAGTGCATATGGACCGCCAGGTCCATAGAACATCCTGCAAGGTCCCCAAGATAAAAAGTTATTATAAGTGAGAGTTCAATCGCACATGTGATACTATGTGATAAGATTACATAAGATCCTTATGCAACAATATCTAATCTAATTAGTATCCTCAACAAGAAAAGAACCATTTGCACAGTTAAAAAACCATGATGCACGCAGGGCATCAGTGTATAATCTTCTTGCTAACTTGAGGCACCCAATCATCCCTCTCGGAGATCAGGGAAAGAATAACAATATTCATTTTGAACGTTTGCCTTCACTGTCTACTTGACCTCACTAGTCTACAAAATGTTCTCTAATGGAGAATCAGGGAAGAGTGCATGTTATACATTTTTTCCTTGAACATGGTTACACGGAGACTTAATCATAACAAACTCCAAATACACGCTATACTTATTTATTCCAAACCACTTAAAACTGCTATTATGTTTCTAATAAAGATAGTTATAAATGTTTGATTTTGCATTTGTAGGCCTCACATCTGCCATCATCTTCCAATCCTCCTTCAACCACTTTCAGCTACTGCCATGGTCCTCAATCTTGAGTTTTTCCCCCTCCGTGCATATTAGGTTTACATGCTACTCTTAAATAAGAAAAATATACACCAATAATGCATCTTAATTTCACAACTAAAAACCTTAGGGACGAAATGTTATCTTAATTTGGAGATATTTAATCCAAAATAGAAATTTGAACCAAATTGCAAATGTTCACAGATATTCTAATTTTGACACACGTAAGGTAAAGGGAAGGGAATACATCCAAGTTACAGAAAATCACATAAAAAGTCTTCCAGAAAAAATAATACAGCCATAAATATTTCTTTTTAAAAAAAGGCAATAGAAAACTTGATCAATCAAGCAGCAGTAAGCAGTGGAATAAGTAAAAGGAATTGCATTATGCACGTTAAGCAGACTAACACAAGAGATCCCATTAAAACCCATTATGACAAGGAAAAACATTTGTATAAATATTTTCCATCAAGAGAAACAACCAAATCCACAAAGCAACTATACACTTTCAGTTCGAGAAAGATGGAGCCATATATAAGTAAAAGATATTACCTGTAAATTAAAAATTGATGAAACATACAACAAATCATAAGGAAACAATATCAAATCCACTCAACTAATGCTTCAATTTTTTACCAGTACATCGCATCAATAGAATCTAGGGTTCATGATACTAAGAAATAAACATTAACGGTGTAGAAGTTAGTCTCATAAGTGCAAAATGACCTAATTGTCTTCCTAACTTTTACCACCAACTACTCTCATACTAAAATTCAACAAGTTAAACATTCAAAACCTAGAGAAGCAAAGCATCCTATCATTGGAAAGCTCAGCAGAGCATTGAGGTACAGCAACAATCCAACTATGCACTATCAAAAGGAAAATTACAATCAAGCTACAATCTTTATGCATAACCAGACCGTGACATAAAAAAGACTCAATTCGATTCAACCATAAGAACGGCAATTGTGTCAACAAATATCAACTTAATCACCTATAAAACCATTAAAAAAATCAGATCTCCAACCCACAACTCAAAAATCCTAATCCGAACCCGAATTGTCATCCTTGAAAATGCACGCTGCAGAACAAATTGTCAGCATAAATACTTCATCATCCAAGTTTACCATCTACCACTCTCATACTAAAACTTATCAAATTAAGATGGAAAACACAAAATCATAGAGAACTGAGCACACTAACAACAACTTGCATGGTATACCAAGGATCCACTTATGCTATATCAACAAACTATTATCAAGCTACAATCTTGCTGAAATAAACAATAAAAATCATAAAAAGAACGCTCAATTTGATCCAATCAGCCCATAATCAGATCAATTATACCAACTAAGTCGTTTAAAAACCACAAAAAAACCACTAAAAACATCAGATCACCAATCCAACCACCCAAAGCCCTAACCAAAACCCTAGAACCAAAGAAAACCGTACCTGCTCTGAGTAACGTCATAGATCTGGCCCTTGATAGCCATAAGCAAGGGCTTCTTGGTATCAGACCCATCGTAAGCGCTGAGCTCCTCCTCGGTGATCTCACCGAGCTGAACCGGAGGCGGGAGCGGCTCCATCTGCTCGAACTCCACCTCCCTCTTCCTCGGCGGCGGCGGTGGCTGGAACCACCCGGAGACGACGTGGTAGAGCGCCGCCGCCACCGCCAGCACCGTGAAGAACGTCGCCGGAGACAGGCCGGTGTAGTGAACGATCGCGTGGTCGAGGGTTTGCCAGAGCTCCGTCGCGTTCACCATCGCTGATGCTGGTGGCTTCCTGGATTGGCGAATTGGGGGTTTCTTGTGGACTGAGGTGGGGAGTCAAAGAGGGGTGAGATTGGATTTGTGGGGTAAAAGTGGGTAGGTGGGTAGGTGGCGGGCTATTTGGAGGCGTGAGGTACTATGTAATTGTGTATTTGGACTCGTCTAGTGTGACTACTGTATATTCTAGTATCCGCTATGGAGGGTTAACTTGTCATTTTAGTTTAGGGTTTTTTAATATGGATATTAGTCCCTTATTTCTTCAATTATTACACATTACTCTCTCAAATCCTGGACCTTGCATATTAGTCCTAAGTCTCTCAAATCCTGAAAATTGCATAGTAGTCCCTTAAATCGTATAGAGTCTTGCAAAATAGTACATCTATTAGTATTTCAGTTAAAATACATAATCATGATTGAGTTAACTCCTAACCCAAAATCTACAATCACCAATGTACCCCTCTCTCCTATGTTTCAACTCTTTGTGATGCTCAAATTTGAGTTATGTTCTTTTACTGACCATTAGAGAAGGAGAACCCAGATAAGTTTGGATTTATTTTAAGCGGGCATTGGGTTTAAACCTATTAAGAAATGGGTTGGGGAACATTATGCAGGGATAAAATGGTCATTTTGCCTCTAACCATTAGATTTGACGGAATAATCCCCCTAAACCTACCGTGATTTAACTTAAAGGACCATGTTGCAACACACCCTCTAGGATTTGAGGGACAAATATGCACTTATTGAAGATTTAAGGGACTAATATTTAAAAAAACCTTTAGTTTATTGGCCATTTTCATATATGTCCTCCCATCTAATGTATTTGCAAATTTACTCTCTAAATCTAAACGTTTTCTAATCTAGCCCAACCTCCAAATCTTCCAATTTTTTAACACCCCGTAATTTTTCAATATCACTGATATATCTATGATTAAATTAATTAATTTTATTAGATGGTAATTGGATAGAAAGGAAGAGAGAGCTGGATGAGATGTTTGCTAATTTACCTTTCTTGATCGTGTCTTATCTCGCTCTCTGCTTATTTTACTCTCTTTCTATCTAATTTAAAATTATAAAATTAGTTAATGCAATCACAAGTATAGTAGTGATATTGAGATTGAGGGGTGCGAAAGATTTGGAGGTAATTAACAAATATATGGATTTGGGACAAATTTATATGTGCGATAGATTTGGACTACATATCTTATTAGAACCGCCCGCATGATTAATATGGGGAGGGAGAAATGCCTCTCATGTTTTGCATATCGAAGACCAGAACCGCCCGCTGATATGCGAGTGGTTCTGATAGGATTAGTACTCATAGATTTGGGGTATAGTTTACTTTAAGGTTTTACCAATTTCACATATAGAGCTTTAATATAGATCATTATTAGGATTGTTATGGTTTAAAACCATTGACTAATGAATAATCAAGTTTGAATGAGTTGATCACTGTCTATTTTTTAATGGAGCAAGTCAAATTGCTAGGATTAAGGCAACAAATGAATTTTGTGGAGCAAGACAGTGGAGTTAGAGTTAGTTTTGAGACAGCTCATGTTATTTAACAAGTTATATTCTCTCGTAAACATAAACTCTTAACACAAGTGGATTTTTTTTTAATGTAAATAGAATATGTGCTGTGTCTGTGAGAAAACATTACATATCTTGGTAGGCTGGTAGGTTGTTAATTATTATTATTATGATAGGTAAGACTAAAAATAGTTGTAAGAAAATGGTGTGTTACCAACAATTTTCGTGATGTCATATTCGTGTATTTCATGTGATTATTTGCGGGGAAATAATGCGAGGAGCGTAATTGTGAAAGATCTTGTAATTCTTTTAACCCAGTTTAAAAGATATATAAAGAGACATGATAAGTTGTGATTTTTTGTTAATGAGTTGTGATGTTTGTTTTTTATTTAGTTCATCCATTCGTAATATTTTTCTATGTATGTTTATGTGTGGGTTTGCCTAGAGAACGATTAATTAAATACTCTACATGACAATTGGACTAGCTTTGGACCCTCAACTATCTATATGCATGTGGTGAATGACGATAATAGTCTTTTCATCACCCTCATGAATTCATAGAGAGTGAAAGTTCTTTTTCTTAGCAGAAAAACAGGAGGAAATCCCAGTTCATTTTATTTACATGTAAGAGTACGGACATAAGGTAGTGCCCTACAAGAATAGTAGTAGAAATATATTCTTTCTCTCAAATTGAACATGTGACATTCTCCATAATTACATCAATGAGGGTGACGAGAGGACCCTAGTCGTCATTCACCACAACATTGATATAAAGATGGACTAAAGCCAGCCACATGACCAAAAGGAGAGAGAAAGGAAAGTGTCTAGCAGTATTTCCAACAAAATAAAAATATACATGTGTTTATCTACTTCGAGCGGTCTCAAAAGAAGTTGAGTAGTTACAAAAATAATTACAAAGTAGAAAAAAGAGGCTTGGTCTGCCAAATTATGCACAAGGTCTCCTTGCCGCTTCTTCTTCTTGCACCTGTTTTGTGTCATCCTCTTCCTGCACTACCCGAACTTTGTGCATTCTCTCGGGATTGCTCGAAATTGGAATAGTTGGAAGTTCCTGTCCTTCCATTGCTAGCTTGAGAGCCTTTGCAGCTTTACCTAATGATGAGCATGTCCATTCATTGATAAAGTGAACTATAGAGTTAATAACACTTTTAATAGTGGGTGTTACATTGTTAAAAACCCTGTTAGTCCGTGCATGCCATATGCACCAACATGCAGTTGGAAACAGGGATTGCCAAATAATCCTCTGTTTTGTTGTTCTAAGGATCCATCCTTTGGAATGAATGAGATCATATAAGTTATTTGGCCATCCATTATGGCCAAAATGAGATTGAAAGAATCTCCATATAATAGAAGTGGACTGACAACTAACGAAGAGGTGATTTGAATCTTCCAATTCTTTGAGCTAGAGAGAACATATTTGATCACCCTGCCACCCTTTCTTACTCAAGTGAACTTTGGTATTGAGCCTATTGATAGAGAGCAACCATAAAAAAAATTTGACTTTGAGGGGAGGGTGGATTTCCACATTTGCATTGAGAGGTGAGAAGTTACACCTCTACTAATAGTAAACTTGTAAAGGGAGTTGACAAAAAACTCCCCTGTATTAGATAGAATCCATGTGGGGATGTATGGAGTCCCTGAATTATTAGCAACCTTACATGAAGAAAGGAAGTGAATAAGATTTTGTTTATCCACTCATTGACGCTTATGGATTGGTCTTCTTAGAAGAGGGTGCCAACCCAAGTACCATTACAAAAGAAGCTCTGTCTATGAACTGTAACATTTGGGGTCAAAGCCAGAGAGAAAGCATGAGGGAAGAGAATCTCAAGGGTATTATCTCCAGACCATTTATCCTCCCAGAACCTGACTAGGGAACCATCACCCAACTTCCATCTTATACAGTGAATCAATGATTCCTTAATCAGTGCAATATTTTTCTAGAAAAAAGAGTGAACAAAATTTTGAGAGGAGTGGTGTGAGTTCTAGGCATATAGAGAGAGGAGAGGGTTGATCTAGCAAAAGATGCCTTCTATTGGCATGTCATAGCTATTTAGATAAGAGAGAATTATTAAGGCATTTCAGATCAATAACACCCAACCCTCCCTTTTTTATGGACATGCACACCACTCTTCAATTGAGAGTGAAAGTTCTTCATCGCTATGGTTGGGTATTACAAGGTTTTGTGGCTTATGACAGTTGATATATTTTGTATATTTCAGTGACGTGTATAGTATATGACAGGCATCTTGCCCTATCTTTATCTAAAAAAATGTATGGATAAACATAATTTTTTGTTAGTGCTAATATATTCATCTAATCAAATAAAGCCTAAGCAAACCATGCAGTTTTCTCTGTTCTCGTTTTACTAGTTGTATATTTAATTGTAAGAAATATTTATCAGCATTTTAGATGGCTTTGGAAAATAATAATTTATTAGAGAAATAAATTACCTATTGAGATGGGTAATTAACTTGAATTGTTCATAAACATCATTCAGGTAATATACAAACAAATAAGATTAAAAATATTTTAAATTAATCAATTTAATTCCAACTGCTTGGATACTATGATATTAAAGAAAACCTAATTGTATTTGTACAGTTAAAAAGTCATGGAGGTATTATGAATGTGTCACACATTTTAAAATGGTACCTAACGTATAATTCAATAAAATGAATATCATCCTATTTTCATTTGTATCACAGAGCAGAGATTATTACCACTAAAAATATTATTTTGTGTATTAAAAAAAAGAACAATGAATATTTTCAATGGCAAAGAAAAATTAGCTTATTCAGAAATTAGGAATAAATGAATTCTCATGATGCTTTTGATAGAAATATTGAAGGTAACCAAATAGATCGATTTAGATACAAGGTAAGCAAGTAGTTACTTCAGTCAATTAACCTCGTCCAATTTTCTAACTCATCAATTCACCCTCACTATTGTTTCTTTTGATATATTTGAGCTGACGGATGATCAACGCGGTTAGTTACAAAAGTTTAATGACTAATTTGCCCCTTAATTAATTATACTGGATTCCTAATCTGTTCTTAACGCCTCTCTTTCTAATCTAATCTCCAATAAATTACTGGATATTATGATGCTGGTGAAGAGAAGATTCTATCGCTATGTCCAATAGAATCTGAGAGATGGAATAGTTCAGAGGTAAAAGCGAAGTTCAAGAAACAAATACATATATTCTTTTTGGGAATGCTTCAATGTGCTCTAGGTGTCCTAATCTTCTATCATTCTTGAACTTATTAGTTATGATACTATTTCTTATCATTGTTCAGGCTTATCTGCTTGAGATTATTTGACTACAGGAATTTGTTGAGGGAGTTTTCTAAAATAAACCCTTTTATTTAATTGTATTTTGTTTTTTTGTCATTCATGTCTTTGTATCCATTTCTTTCCAGTAACACTTATCAAGATGACAAAGTTATTGCATACTTTACTTTACAATCAATCATTTTTCAATACAAAAGTAGTTTTTGGCACTTTTGTTATTGGTGCATAGAAACTGATCGATATAGGTTTGTTTTTTTCCCCTTCATGAATCGGTATATGTTCACTGCTCACAAAATATGTCTACTATAGTCTTTTAGAATGCATCACATCACTATTTATCTATCTCGTCCTAAGTATAATTGGTTCCTTTTTAAGTAAAAGTTTTATAATCTTACATTCAATTCTGACAATGTTTTTTGATATGATTAATATTTATTATATCTAATAATCTCTAGATGTAGGTTTTTTTAGGGATATCATGTAGAATGAGAAGGGAAAAAAAATTCAAGAAGAGGTCAATTCTTACAATGTCCATGGAGAACTAATTTTCATGGATGCCTTATATTATTGCATATACTCCTTCTTTAAAGTGGAAATAAAAAAAATATTATATAAATATTACAATATTTTGCATCCCAAAGACTTTATAGCATTTTTGAGTGCAAGACTAGATAAGAGAAACTCCAAACGAGCTCCTAAGAGGATTGATGTTTTTACTTGTACATGCAAACACTAGGATAGGACTCTCTTTAATAATGCATATGAATTTACAATAAAAGTATATTAGTATGACAATTTGACTACGTATGTTTAATAAAATAATCTTTTATGTACATGTACATTTTGATACAACTACAAAGAAACTTATATGTTTTATCAAATATTAGTACAAGCCAACAAATATAAAAAATAGATCCAATATAATACATCTGCATGCAGTGAAGACCTTCAATAACAATAACAAAATATATATCATACTATAGAGAATTATATAACAATTATCTAACAAATTCCAATTATGCAATATAACTTTATATTAAGATTTAACGGAAAAAGAAAGTGTGAACGTGGGGGCACGTGGGTGGGGACCAACTGTTGAGAGGAAGAGTAAGATATCTCACATGCCTCACATCCATGTATATTTTCAGCTGCTTAATATGAGTTAAGAAGACAAATTTATTTTCTTAAACAAATTCGAATGAGATATTAAGATTGATGTTTATATTAAATTTACTCCCCAAATATATAAGTCCTTTAAAAAACCCCCTCTAGGAACGAGTTCTGTCCTACTACGTTGTGAATCTTTCTCAATTTTATTTTTCATATTCTCAAAGAAATCCTCAAATCTATTGACTCCATGCATTAACCTTTTTATGACAACAAATTTTAACAAAAATCCAACTAGAGAGATGTACAATTTAACATGGTTATATCTTATTGTATCAAGACAGCATAAAATTAATAGCTGGTAAACCAACTGTGGACTCATCAATGTCCATTTCGCACACCGCTTTAACCTCAAAACCAGAGGACATAACATTAAAAATTTAAAACCAGGCACGTGTCGCATCAATAGCCTCACAGGGCAAAACCGTCATTTCAACACTACTGATCCTAAACGCGACAGCTCGCTCGCAGTTACACGTGCCCAAACACAAATATTAAATTAGCGCCAGATTCCATAATCCAGCGAAACCCCAAAGCCAATAAAGAACAAAAGTTACAGGCCGTCGGATTTCCTTCATCCGGCACCAATCTCAAAGCCTCGTCATCGACACGTGTGCACCTTGTCTCAACTCGGTGCTGGCTCGGAATAAAGCGGCAAGAAGCAGCGAGAGCCCGTCGAGAGGTGGCGGGAAAAGAGCTGATTCCGGCAATGTCGCCGCCGGAGAAGCAGCCGCAGCGGCCGGAATGGCCGCCGGAGGGTTGGCAGGTGGAGTACAGAGGGAGGAGAAATTCCCTTCGTGTAGATAAGGTAATTGCTTTTGATCTCTTTCTTTGATTTTGGAGCTTTTTTTGGGTAATTTTTCAAATAAATGGAACCCTTGTTAATTTGTTATCATATCATGAATGAAGGGTATAAAGGTCATCTACTAGCCCCGAGCATCACGCACGCACTACTCGACATTACATTCGTCCCAACGAACTCCCAAACAAAGAAAAATAAAAAGAAAAATAAATACAATTAAAAAAATAGGGGGGAAAAGATCGTGACCTTTTGCAATTTCCAATGGCGCACACGTGTGCATCGAAATCGGCAGCACTGATTTATTAGTAAGAGTTTGTTGCAAATTTGGGGATAGAAAGAAAGACGAAGGGGAGAGATGAGCAGGAGGGAGACAGGCGATCGCCGGCGGCGGATCAAAAAACCCCGGCGAGAGATCGACGGAAAAGCGATAGTTCCGGCAATGCCTCTGTCGGAGGCTGAGGTTTGGCCGGAGTGGTTGCCGGCGGGTTGGACGATTGAGCTGAAGAAGAGGAAGAGTAATTGTATTAGTAAAGATAAAGTGGATCGGGTAATTTTAATGAATTTCTCTCATTTCTCTTTATAATTAAGTTTTAAAAAATTACCTAATTAGTTAGAACTACGCAACAAAGGGTAATATTCCTGAAAGGGTGTTTCTTTAAACCATCTGATTGTGAGAAATTGATTCTTCAACTGAAAATTGGTAGTTTTCTACAATGCGCTCGGTTGGAGTATCTACTCTTGGTGTGGATTGGGTTATGTCTTGGATTCTTAGTAAACCCAGCCAATTTGAGAATCTAATTAATTCTTCTTAAAGAAAATAGCAGTTTGATAGGTTATTGTTGTCCACATTATTTGTTTTGAGGCTAAACTTTTAGCTCATAAAGTTTCGTTGAAGCTATGTGCGACTCTTGCATGGTGTATGAAGAATGTGGAAAGAATGGAAACCGCTCGCTTCAGATACGCGTGGCATATTACATATACATGTTGGACAAAATAGTTCTTATTTTGTTATTACTATTTTTTGTACATTAGTTTAGAATTTGTGGTGTGTGTTGTTTGGAGGATCCAATATTTCCAGAAAGTGGTGTGTACATAATTAATAATTACAAAATAGTTTACACCTGCCCCGACAAGTTTTCATAATATTTTGAAAAAAGTACATAATCATATAATTAGTAATATGATTTTTTAAAAAAAGACTGTTTTTGAAACTTTATTAGCAAAATCAACCTTTTTGGGTTTAATTAGCAAAATCGACTTCTTTGGTCTATTTTAAAAAATATAATTTTTAAAATACACGGGACTAGTCCCGTGTAATTAGTATTGTCTAATCACATGCTAATTGAACTTTAAAAATCCATGAGACTAATTAAATTTTATTAGAGTGTAATTAGACACCACTAAATACACGAGATTAGTAGTCCCGTGTATTTTAAAAGTTTCATTTTTGCAAAATCGACATCTTTTTGGCCAGTTGGCCAAAAAGAGGTCGATTTTGCTAATTATGTCAAAAATAGGTTGATTTTGCTAATAAAGTTTCAAAAAGGGTCTTTTTTAAAAAATTACCATTAGTAATACCATCAAATACATCTTTCTTAATATATGCCACTAAACAACCATTGAACAATTCTCTATTTGTCACTTCATTACAGAAAGCTTTTTCCACAGTTGTCGTAAAAGTCAACTCCATCCTCAAAAGCAAATACACCAAACAATAGATCTTACTGCCGGTGACAGGGTTCGGGTTGGGTTCCTTTGGCAAAGCTATCACCTAACGTTGTGTCATCAATTGAGTCACATTTTAAGGTCTACTTTTGTTACGAGTAATTGGGCAATAAGTTAGGGGGCCCAGTGACCGGCCCACAGGGGGGTGTAGTAGGGGTTGTGTTGGGGGTTCTCTTGGAAAGGTGCTGTTATGGGACACCACTTTGCCAAGGGTAGATCCGCTCTTGTGTGTTGTGCTTGTTTCTCCATGTCCATGCATGTGCTTCTTATTTCTATATAGATCCAGTTGTACGGTTTAATTGAAAACTTATGCAGCAGGAGTTGGGTACAAAATGTTAACAAAGAAGGTTCATGGGAATCCCATCAAGTAGATTAATCTAGAAATTGCCTATAACCTTGTGGAGGGATCTGCAGTCTGTACGATGATAAAACATGAGTTAGATGTATTTTCATTTTCGGTAATATATTTGAAACTATCCAAACAATTATTGTATAATGCATATACATCATTCATAAAGTGGTTTTGTTGTATTTTCTATAATGACCGGTTCATTCAGATAATAAGGACCATGCTAAACATCTAAGACTGCAACTCACGCTGCAGTTTGTAAAAGACAGTTCTGTTATGGACGTATATTAATTGGCTTTCTCAAACAAAAGTTTCTAGGTTGCAAATCTTCTTTTGTATTACATATGTAATTCATATGAAAATGGTTGTTTAATGCTATAAATGCTTCTTGATGTATGAATTACATTTTATTTGTGGAGTTTATTGAACCATTTCATTCGTAATTTCTGATAGAGGTCTAATATAATTGTCCGAAGAAGTGTCCACTGGGGAATATATATTTGGTTATAGCTCAAGATATTGCACTTACGTTTCATGCCACATAGTTAAGTCCACCTTGATAGTTTTTTCTTACTGTGTGTAATTGCAGTATTACATCTGTCCATTATCTGGTAAAAGATATCGTTCGAGGCTGGAGGTCATGCGTCTTCTCAGTAATGAAATGCATGATCGTCCTTCAAAGTCGTCTAAGGTGGTGCATTATCGTCCTTCAATGTCGTCAAAGGCAATGCATGATCGTTCTTCATCATCATCAAAAGTGGTGAAGGGGGAGCGGCCGGAGTGGCTTCCAGAGGGCTGGTTGGTGGAGTTTAGGCAGAGAAGGTTATCTAGGGTAGTAGATAAGGTATTTGCTTTTCTCAGAATCTTTTTTTTTTCCCATCTTGTTTCATGCAGGAGGCAATTACCTCAATATGGTAAGTTTCCAAAACTTGAAGTTGATTGATAAAGTAAAAAAAAAAAGTTTCCTTGAGGCCTAGATCAGTGATAAAAGTGTTGGGACTTGGTTATAGAGATACCAGGCTCAAAATCAGTAGCCTTTATTCTGAAGGAGGATAAAAATAGCTAAGTTTTTACTCAGTTGTAATTTTCTTTGAAAGTCAACGGGCTTAATATAAATAACTGAATCAGTATAACCTACAAGTATTTGTAATTACACCATAAACCAAGGTCATAAAAGTCACTACACATTTTTCTTGTCTTGTTGATCAGTTTGGTACGGGCAAAATTTTGGACCAAATCGTGATTTATTTAGCTGAGAGCAGCACAGTCCTAGTACTGATTCTGCCTATGTCCGGATAAACTACATACAAATAAAAAGTTTTTAAAAAAGGGAAAAAGGATATTTCCTTTAGCAGTTGCTTGTGATACTCATGCTAGTGGTCTGTGGACCAATGTTATGTCTCCATTCAGTTGCTGCCTCGGAGGAGTTCCACCATAGTGCAACACTGTTCATATTCTCTTTCTCACTTGTTAATGTCCATATGCAGGGCCTTAGATACTTCTTTCTTTGCCTGCGTGTGCGTGTATGTTTGTGTGCAAGTTTCCATTGTATGATGGGCAAAATAATTGTAATATTATTCATCATTGTTTATTTCCATAAGGTTCAAAGATTTTAATCATGATGGGTATGCAAACCCTTTATGTAGATTCACATGCATTCGGCCAATCATCATACCTCAATTTATTCATTTGACATTATGAGTTTATAATAGCAAGTTGACATCATTAACTCTGTTTCATGGATCATGTATAAAGCAAAATATTTTCAAGTGCAATTTTCTTTCTATTAGCTATATGTCAAGAGGAGTTGTCCTGTGAACTGGCAGGCTTGATAATTTCAGTTGCCTATCTCAGCAACTCTTATGGAATGATGCTAATTGTGATTCTTTCTTTTGTTAGTCATGATTTTTGTACTTCCGTTATGAATGTAATATTGCATGTCTCTCGTGTACTGAATTTTGTTTTATACATGTGTCTCATGACATTGATGGCTTGATATGTAATGATTCTTAGAAAACTGAATTCATGTTTCATTTGTGGATTTCATTAGGCATTTCTTTAACAATTTCTTTAATGAACATCTAAAATAAATAGCTGAATATAGCATACAGGTCAAAAGTTCAAGTATAATAGGTTGTAGTTAATGAAAAAATATGGCAGCAATGTTACACAACTAAGCTTTACTTTTGGTAATCGTTGTTCTTTTCTTTTTCTTCTCCTTTTGGATTTTGCAGTATTACATATGTGCACTATCTGGCATAAAATTGCGATCAAGGGTGGAGGTTATGCGTTTTCTTGCTAACCAGATGCTTGAGCCTCCTGCATCTGGATCATTAACTTCTGATGAACTTTCCCAGCAGCTAATAGGATATCCTGCATCTGGATCAACACTTTCTGATGAACACTACAAGCAGCTAGTAACCTATCATGCATCTGGATCAGCTTCTTCTGATGAACACTACGAGCAGCTAGCAACCTATCCTGCATCTGGATCAGCACCTTCTAATGAAAATAACAAGAAGGTAGAAGATTTCCTCTTTATGTTATTTGATATCTGGAGGTTCTCGTGAGTTTCTCATTAGGATGTTAAAAAGGGTTCAACTTCGTTAGCCTGATGCTGACTCCCTAAAACATCTCTTCTTTCCTAATCTGATCACTTGGCTGGTCTCATTTCAATATTTTGTATTGTTTGTACGTGGTGTATAAATAAAAAATGTTAAAGAAATTGTTGATGATCCACAAGGAAACTATTCGTAAAGACAGTTAAGAACTTAAGATAAGTACAATAATGGGAAAATATGCGAGTTAAGGGGGCTTTCCTTTAAAGATTTGCAATTGCATATTAGGATGCGCGTATGTTATTTTCAAATTTGTTAAAACACTAGTAGCAAAGATAAAAAGTTTGGCAACAAGAGTTAAGGAAGCAATAATAGTAGGTTTGCAACAAATGTTACATTCAAATCTTTGCGAAGATCATGCAGCGTTTGTATGGATGAAGTAAATTTATGCAGTTGTTATTATTTTGATACTACCAAAATATCCATAGTGCTACTCTCTGCAAGCTGCAGAAAATATTTTCCTATGAACTTGAGGATGCCTGTCATCTTCAAGTGCTACTTGATCTTGTGCCTCGTGGAAGTATTGCCAGTTGCACATTTTACCAAAATTTAAAATCATCTGTGAAACAATTGTGTGGATTTGGACTTTGTGGTTAATTCTTCTGAATTTGAGGGATGCGTTTTGCATTATATTGGAATAGCACGAAGTATTGTAGCGGTCTCGAGATATTGTCTGATGAATACAAAGATCTGTTGAATCGATTGCATAGTCTACTCCAAAAAAGAGATACTCCTGTATCTTATTGCTCTCTAGCTTTGTAGTTCTGTTTGTCATCAGAAGCAGTTACAGTGCAAACACAGCTACTTGTATTCCTCTATTCAAAAGCAAAAACATTGATTTGTATTCATCAGACAATGTCATGTCCAATCTTTTCTTGTTTATTTTACTTTACCTGTGGCTACCGTGTATATGCCTTAGGCTGTTTGCTTTTACCACCTCACATCAGTTTAAAAAAAACATCATAACATTCAGTTCATTACCAGGCACAGTATGACCACTCTCCTAGTGGGCTACCTGCTGGCTGGATCAAGGAAACTAGGTTCAGAAAGAATGGTAGAACAGACTCGGTACCTTTACTTTAACTTGAGTACTTCTTTTTCTGTGCATAGGTTCTGTCTTTAAGATGTTTTGCTTGCAGAAGATTATTTTTCGTGTAATAAATATTTGGGAATTAATTTCATCAATTCATCCATTTGTGATAGATTCTCAGTTTTCAATCAAATAGGATTGCCATTCTTCAATGTGGCACATTTTGTTGTACACTGAGTTGTATCTGTGTGCATATTTTGCTAACTATTATGTTTGCACTTGTTTTACTTATTTTTGTTGAATACTTGAATTTAAAATCCTGTTCTTATAAGTTGCTAAGTGAATATTGGGAATTCTTCACCTATGCATGGTGAACAGAGCAGAAGCAAACTATGATAAGGGTTTTGATATGCGTGCTTTCTACACACTTTAGATATATGTAAGAGATGATAGTGATAATCTAGTGGCATCTTGCCAATGAACTCACACACCATGATAGCACACTCATATACATTGTATATGTTTGTTTGTGTGTGTGGTTATATATCCACATACTCGTGCATATCTACACAGGTATATATTTTGAAAGTTAACCAAGATGGAGATGTATATGGAATTATAATTTTGAGAATGAAATTCACATTGAACTTTTTTATTTTATGTAATGCAGAGTTTTACTATGTCTGCCATATTTTATTGCTCAGTTGAAATTTGTCACTTTTTTATATTTCATATTCTCCATTTGCTTTGGCAGCTCTGCTAGTGGTAGTGCTAGATGATATTGGAGACTTTCTCATGTATCAACCTATTTAAAATTGTTTAATCACTTCCATGAAATTGTTCTTTGGTGTAACAAGTTTTACATGTAATGATTATCGTTATTTGATATTTTTCTGTGCTTGAACTAGTTTTAGTTGAGTTACTCTGATAATTTTCAACTGTCCCTCCTCAGTACTACATTGATCCTATTCATGGATATGGGCTTCGCTCCAAAAAGGATGTTTCCCGCTATCTTGAAAATAAAGATGTATGTCGGATTGCATTTAGACAAAAGGGAATGCATACATCAGATGAGTTTACCTTGAAGGAAGAGTTTCTTGTAAGAATGTTTAGTTTTAAATTACTTTTGATTTGTGGATGTTCCCTTGCATCGTTATTCCCAGTATACCTTTTTCTTACGTCTATGATAGTGCAACACACTTGTGGTTCCTTATGAAGCCTTTCTTGCCTTTTTCACAATCAATTTTGTTCTTGACAAGTGCTTTAGTTTTAGTTCATTACCCCCTTTTTTTTGTGTGGGAAAGTCTGAATCTGCCAGCCGTGGGATATGGCCACAAAACCTTTATTTAAAAGAAGTATTCTCCAGATTGGCTGGTGGATTTTTCTTCTCTAGCAATTTTCATTACCTTGAAAATCAACATGCATATCAGTTCCCTTTTCCTAAGATTTTATAGAGAAAAGTAAACAACGAAGAAGTAGGTAAATTCTTAGGTGGACTGAGACATAATCCTGTTGTAAAAGCTGTGAACAACACTTTAAGCTTACTTTCACTGTTCAAATGACATTTCTTGTTGGGCCATTTTGTTCTTGCTTTTTATTACCTTGTTCTGCTTCAAGTTACTTTTCAGTTACTTTTTGATAATTAGTATAACTGGTTATATTTTCGTCCTTAATTTCAGAGAGAAAGTAAAGTAAAATAAGAAAGTAAGGAGACAGAAAAAAAAGAAGATATCATGCTATTAATTTGATATGGTCATGCTATCTGATGTTATCTTCTGGTACTGTTCAAATATTTTGTTGCCCTTTTTCACTCTCCTACTTTTGTTGCAACTTACAACTATTCCTCATGTTCTCCAGTCAAATGCATTTTGTTGGCTATCCACATGCTCACTGCTAGTTGAGATATGCACTTGAATCATTTCTTATCCATCATGTTGTTCATCTTAATCCTTTTATGGTTGTTTGAAGCCTTTCTGAGTGTGTCTTTTGTTTGTGTTTTTTCCCCGCAGCCTTTAAGTCAACTCAAAAAGTCCAAAACGAAACGAACTGTAGTAAGGAGACGGCTTTTTGCAAGAGACAGACCAATATCTAATGCAACCATGGACTTCAATTTTGCAAACTCTCCACAAAAATCAGCTTCGTCGTGTTTGAGCCATTCTTCAGCACAATGTAAGTTCCTAAACATAATGACAAAAAAAGGCTGAGATACTTTTAGCTCCCTGCATGTCCTCTCTCACATCTCCTCTCTCACAGTTTTCTGTTAGCATTATTACCTTACGAGTATAGCAGCTAGCTTAATCATTGAGACAGGGATTTAGGTTTAATTTATGATCATCAACAAGACTAGTGCAAATACAATGACCCCAAAGAAACTAGGGGTGTAAATATAATCCAATCCCAATGGATCCAGATAATCTTAACATATTCGGTATCTGAGTATTGAAGTAACCAAATATGTATATGAGTTATGAGAATATAGAACATATATTAGCTCTCTCTCTCAACTGTGGAAACACTAGCTTTTAGGTTAGGCTAACCTCTTGTCAGATGTAAGACAAGCACACGAATAATAGACCCCACTCAGAACTCAGAAGTCAGAACTAGGGAATTAGAAGGAATACTCCAATCTGAGGCATCTCTTTCCATGTTTTCACATATTTGAGTATCTTATATTGGTCCCTTCAGGGATGTGGTAAAATATAATGTTAACCCATCAGGAATCCAATGCATTTAAATAGCCAAAGAATTTGCCTGATTCCACAGGAACAGTTAGGTTAAAGTCTTTAGTACTAATCCTGAAATGGTTAGTATTAACTGTTGTTTATCATCCATATTTGATCCTAATCCAAATTCACTTCATAAAGAAAAAAGGTGTTGAGCTTGATAACTTATAAGCAATGCCAAAAGAAAACAAGTCAATCCTCCGTTCTGCCTAATTTGAACCCAAGAGGGCTAGACTTTAATGATGTCATCCTACAAGCTACGCATAGGACGTGGTCCAAATGTTGTACCGAAAGAGTGATTTGAAGAAGTGGAATCAACTGAACTCTTGTACCTAGAATGTCCTAGGAGATTTATTGGGCTTTTAAGAAAGTCTAATATGTTTCAGTGCACCACATAAAATTACTATATATGTTCTATGATTTGCCGAGAAAGCAGCATATATGATATCGATAAATTTCATTTTGACCAATTTGCATCCCTTTGGTATCTTATTGAATATTTGTTTCGGCTTTGATTTATCGTTCTATGCTCTTGCAAGGACATTGGACAGAAAGTAAATTATTGTTCACTGTTTGTTATTGAATTTGTGTTGTCTTCCAGATATTGGTGCTTCAGAAATAAGTTGCTCAGCTCTTGCAAATGTTGAACCCGTAGATGAAATGATTACCCCATTTCAAATTGAGTGGCAGCCAAATCCAGCATTCAGTGAAGAAGAAATACAAGCACATCCAACAATCAAAATGCTGCCAGGCCCTGAAAATGAGAACCTATCATTGATGCAGCACGAAGGTGAAACACTACCAATTCCAGATGCTAATCCATCTGAGAAGAAGCAATTTGAGCTCATAAATAAGCAGAGGTGTACTCATGGAGAAGAAATTGAAGAATTGTCAGCAATCAAATTTCCTCAAGGGTCTGAGAATGAGAAGCTACCAGAGCCATTAATCCAGCTGGAAGGCGAAAGACTGATTCTAGATGCCAGTTTGTCAGAAGAAGAGCAATTTGACTTTTCCGAGAGCCTAAGCCAAGTTAAGAGGCGTATCCAACCCAATAGGTGTGGTATTGGGGAAGAGAAGCGGATTCAACTTAAGAGTTGTTGCATTGGTGAACAACTTCAAGGAGAATCAGCAGTCAAACTTCTACAAGGGCCTGAGGATGATAAGCTATCAAAGCCACTGATGCCACTGGGAGGAGAAAATCTGTTGGTTCCAGATGCTAATTTGTTGGAAGATGAGCAACTTGAGATTCTCCAAAACCCCGAGAATGGGAAGCCATTAGAGCCATTGACAGATGCTAATCACTCAGAAGAAAAGCAAATTGAAATGACCGAGACACTAAGCCAACTTAAGAGGCGACGCCCACGTGGCTCAAGGAATGCTGAAGCTGCTAAATCAATCACTAATCAACCAAGACTTAGGAAAAGAAAAGCAGAAAAAACAGATACTGTACCTGTCCGCACTTCAAAGCGCCTGGCAGCTATTACAGCTGACCCTATCTCCAACTTCGGGATTGGAAAACAATTGAGGAGAATAGACAATGAGAAAACCGAGCAAGCCCAACTAACTGTGCCAGTGGACTCTGATGCAAGTTGTCACTTGTCTTTAACTGATGAACTTCAAGAAAAGCTCAAAAATCTAAATCCTTTTGTAGAATCAGGTTCCCAGCAAGAGAAATCTGATAAGCTGCAACCAATTGTTCCCAAGGACTCGGATGCATGTTGCTGTAGGCATCAGAAAGATACGCCTATAACTAATAAACTTCTAGAAAAACTGGAGAAGTTAATGCCTTCTGTAGGAAAAGCTCCTCAGAATCAGAAAGTCAATGAGCTCCAACCAACTGCACCAAAGGACTCAGATGCAAATTGTTTGTCGCCTGAGAAAGACACGCCTGAAACTGATGAAATTCGAGAAAAACTCAGAAGGTTGGAGCCTTTTGCAGAAAAAGAGGATCAAACTCTTGCAGCTCTACCCTTTGGAGATTCTTGGTTTGATCCATGTATCGAGTTTGCTTTCAAGACTCTGACTAGTGATTTTCCGGTTTTCGAGGACATTGCTCCTATTCAAGTTTATTTCAATCGTCAGCTCAAGTCATCTCAGATTCCAAACTTAAATGCTGGATCAGTTCCATTTGCGGTTAATGGTCACTCATCAGGAAGTGGGAAGGTGAGCAGAGATCGCCTGAAGGATCGAGCGCTCCACTCATCAGGAAGTGGGAAGGTGAGCAGAGATCACCAGAAGGATAGAGCGCTGAAGCGCTAGTTTTGTCAAGCACAATATTGAAGGAAAACTATGTAACTAAGACTTACTGCGTAGTGTTTAACGATACATGACAATGTAAGAACTGATGTAGCCTTAAATATTTACAAACCCGGTATCTATATTTTGCCTTGGTGAATTTTTTACAGTCTGGTATTTAGCTCAGACCATTTAATTGTGAATGTGGCTGTGACGAAAAAGTGATCAGTACTGGTTTTCCAGTGAACTACCTGACTGAACATTTTTCTTTCGGTGGAAAGTGGAGTTCCTGTAATGAAGCATAGAAAGCGAATTATGTAAGAAATAGTTCAGCAAGGAAGAACAATTCATTTGGTAGCTAATTACTATATTAAGCTTATCTTCGTCTGTGGAGCGATGATATGTTCAACAGGAGATGCATCCTAGTTCCTTGCTCTCCGTAACTTTTAAGTGGCATCATTGCGTCCGAGGTTTTATGGATATTGAAATAGAGCTATGTGTATAGCTTTCACTAAGAACTTGTTGATCTTCTTAAATTTTCACATGTGAAATATATACCCTTGGCTACAAAATTTGCGAAAACCAAATGACTTAAATTAGCAAAATGAGCAATAGATATGAAGCCAAACAATACATCTTGATTGGAGAAAACGTCTTAATACAGCTCAAATTCACTCTTGACTGCGAACTAAAAATACTGTAAATGACATCCCACTGACACTGGATAGTTGATAAACATCGAAATCAAAACGGACAATTTAGGTAAATTTCATCTCTAAAACCAGGATTCCATTTAACTACATGCATTCATTATTGACAAAACAAAGGCTGAAGTTGCAGGACATAGAATGGAGCTGGAGCTTTTTATAACTTCAACCAGATTGGTTCCAGCCACCATAGCTCTCTTCCCCGTAGCCCCTTGAGCGATTTTCCTGACAGGAGAATATGGACTCAGTGAATTTACAGGCTTCATAGTTTCGCAGCTTAGGGGGAAAAAAAAGAGAGAAGGGAAGAGGCAGCATAATGCTGATTAAAATGATTTTTTTTCAGATTTATTTTAAATGCGACATGCTTTCTAGTTACTGAGCAATCAAATATTATGGATCGGCATATACCTTTGGGATGAAAATCAGGTTCCTGGATTGCAAGAGCAATCATGACTGAGAATCCAAATTCTCTTTTCTTCAAACGAGCAAATTTTATGACTATTATGTTTGCAATATGTCAAAATTTATTATCGGCAACATCACATACATCTTGAATTTCATTACAAACGTATTGTTTCTTCGCTAACAGTTATTTATCAATAACATTCACACTGTGAGGACTCTGACAACTGAAACTCACCACGAATAATACTCTGAGTAGCAAGTCAAGTGATCACTCTTGTAAATGCTATAATATGATTCCAATTTACAGATCTATATTTGAATATGTTGAACACAATGTCCAATAAATTTTACAATTACAAAGAAGGTTCACTACCTAAACTCGATGAATATGATTTGTCTCAGCTATAAGTCAGGCTCTCATATTCGTCTCACTACTTTCATTACCTATCATCTTCTCTTTTCGATTTTCTTCATTTAGTAGTTAAACGCTGGCTTAGTTGTATAAGGTGGTCTTCTTGGATCTATGATCAGTCCCTTACATGTATTTAGCAAGAAATATAGCACCAATTTAGAGCGGTTGAAGTCAGTGACAATTGTAATTTTCATGGAGCCCTGTGCTCCATAACCAATTCCATTTTAGCGCAAAGAAACTTGGATGACAATGACAGGAAATCTACAACTCTCTATAAAATTTTTTTCCCCACAATTTTCTGTTGTCCAAAAAAGTATTCATCTTTAAGTAAAGGTTGAGGCAAAGTACCTCTGGAGTAAAGGTAAAACCAACTTTAATTTCTCCCTTATATTCCTCATCCTTGACCACATTATAAACTGTGGGAGGAAGGCTTCCTTCATCAAACAGTGCTTCTAAAGAAATCCTGAATCAATAAAGACATAAAACAACCATCATATGATCATTCATTTTCTCAAAAAAAATGTTCATTCATCATTCCAGGGTTCTAATAATAAATCCCATGCCGGGAAGAGAAAATTAGTGTATATTCATGTAGATACATTTATGATCATTTGGTAGTTAAAAGATCATGAAATCACTCCGTTCGCATGAAACACTTACTCTACTTCCCCCACAAAATCATCTTCATTGCCGGAATCACTATCCATGAGCCTTATTTTGAATTCCGAAACATTGTTTGAGACAGTGAATACAAAATTCTCGTTCCACTCAGGTTCAACTCCTTTCCCTGTGTTACACATACATCCAAATATTAACAGATAATTAGATTCCATACTCGGCCATAATAAACCTGTTGGAGCAAATTTTGTTAGATTCATATACTCCAGTAATTAAAAATCATTACTCGACGGACTGATTAAAGATCAAAGTACTCTGATTCAGTGAGACTGAACTCTCAAGACAACACTTGTCTCTTGGCAAAGGATAGACTCATATTTCCAATGCTTGGTTAAAGATATGATTGTTGAGAATGATAATTGAATTTTCATTTTGTAGGGAAAAAACTACAACACTTGATGCAACCAACTACTTCCATTCCTTGAAGTAGATTAAAAAGTTAAATTAAGTATGTAATGTCAATTTGTGTGGACTCCAACTTAATCATTTTACAATTTCAACTGAAAAACAATTGATTTCAAATAAAAAAAATACTTTTATGCCACAAATGATGCACATTCAATAGCTTTTAAGGCTAACCAAACGTTGAACTTGGATTTCAAAATACATCTTATACAAGAAATACACAGATATCCAAACAACAGCTTCGAGCATATACATTTCCCATAACAACTGCTACATGCAGTATTTTCTGCGTGCAACATTAGTTGCATTTATATTGCATGTAGAAATGCATAATACAATGAAATTCTTAAATTTAGTCCCTCTAACCCACCTGAGTTGCTCTGATACCATCTTAAATTTAGTCCCTCTAACCATTACACCAAAACTCCGAAGTTATAATGAGGATCGAGGATTATAGTTTTATATTAATTCTAACAGTAATCATGGGTATAAATTGAACATTTAACACCTAATTGGATAACAAAGAGCAGTCATCTAATATAATACCAATTAAACTGACGAATCTAAAACGGAAAAGGGCATCAAAATCTTGGGGATACCTGAAGCAATGCTGCTCCTCTGCTCCTGGCTGCAGAATTTGAGGATCGCATATGTATCCATGTCCTCTATTGCAATTGAAATTGGAGTTTAGACGATCAATGCCAAAAATGTAAAAACTTACGCACGATTAATAATAATTCCCCAATTAGATCGAAAGATGTAATTGACGTACTGAGGTAATCACTGTTCTCGAGGCCCTTGGCTCCAACGAGAAGAACTTCAATCTTGCCTTGAACCATTTTTTTTTTTTTTTCCTTCTTCGTCTGTTGTTTGATCTAAATCTGAATCTGATGATAGTTTACGTGTTTATAAATTATAATGAGGAGCAGTGTGAATGGAAATAATATAATAAAATGGATGGACGCGGGATCCGAAATATCACCGACCGCAGCTGGGTTTTCTCGCGTTGATTCGGTGCATTTACTCCATACCGTCCTTTATTTTATGGAAATTAAATCGGATTCGGATCTTCTCTGCTATCAAAATAACTATTAATTATAGTTCGTGTAAATTAGAAATAAGTACAATACATAGGGATATGGTAAATATTAGATTTAGATTGTATAATAACCACCTACTAAATAATCGATGATTAAGATTAAAAATAATGGTCTCTCCACTTTTTTTTATAGTGGAGAGGATCCAAATTCAATTAAAACAGTTTGGTACGTGTTGTAAAGTTTAAGTTGTAATAAACTTATAAACTATTAATCATGGTTTCATGAATATATGAATTTTTATCTGTATCTCGTATTAATACTCACAATATATCATTAGCAAATCCCTGCTTTTAATTAGTTGGCCGTAAGCTATGATGTTTAACTATATTGGCTATATGAGATTGGAGTATATCAATGATGCGTTCAATTTAAAGTTTTTTTTTACCTGCGTAGCTCTTTTTTAAATCATCTATTTTCTCTACCTAGTGAAGTGAAGTTAAGTGAATATAGGATGTATAAGTTAAGGAAAGTTAAAGTGACGAATAAAACTTGTTTGGAAATTTAATAAGGAGAACCAATGAGATTTTATTTTACCCTGTTTGAAAAGTTTAATAAAGTAAAAGGAAGGTAAGAGAATATATATAAATTTACATAAATAATCTTAACACCCCCCTTTGGATCTCATCTTGATACAACGGTAAAATTATTTTTGTGTTTCCTTAAGAGTTCCAAACCAAACCGGCCCCCCTCCACACCAAAAAATCTACTTCACATGACTTTCTCCAAATAAGATTAATGTGTTCTCTAACTTCCCTTACCTCACATTAACCCCAATCAAAAGAGACCCTAAGGTTTGCATTGTTTTCAGCGGAATCACAACTTTGTTAAGTATAAACAAAATCTTATTAGGATTAAAATTTTACTTAATTATCTTAGTTTATATATGCGTCCAGATGTGTAAATAATTTCAAATTTATGTAAACAATGTTAAAAAGCACCCATACTGCAGTTAGTTTCAAGGTTGATTTTAATTATTGTTAGTACTAGCTCATTTAAACTAGTCTTATACACTAGTGTTATACCCGTGCGTTGCTGTGAGTTTTTTTTCAAGATGTATTATTTACCAAAATAATAAAATAAAATCTAAACTATAAATATTTTAGAAAGTTAACAATAATTTTTTTTGCTCTGATTTTATCATGCTAAACAACTTTTATTATAGCCATGAGTGTTTGAATTATGCTTTAAATTTGTTAAGCTTATTATATACATAGTGGGAACAGGAGAGTTAATATATACCTATTTATAAAATAAGACGACATCCCTACCTTTTTTTTGGTGATATACTTCTCTTATTAAAAATGCTTTCTCCTTGTCATTAGAACTTGAGTTAGCTTTAACTTTCTAAAACATATTGTTAAATTATGATTTAACTTTATTCAACATACTGCATACATAAATGCTAAAATGTAATTTAATAAGCATATTCATAATAATTTTCATCCTCTAACATGTAATTGTATAAATAATCACATATTTTATAATATCACTCTATTTGTCTTGAATAGAAATAGAATTTGAAATAAAATACAAAAAGGGCATATATACTATCAGTGAAATAAAAATAGAATTAATTATATCTTTTTTCCCATGCTCATGAAGTTCCAATGGAGTTTTTTTTTCTATTCTTGATTTAAAGATTAATGGTTGTATAAAATATTGTAGGATGAAGATGATGATGGTGAATTTTTATAGTAAATTAGTAGAGAAATAGATGTTATGAGCTGAGAATTTGAATGGGTTTGTATGAGAATTAATATGTTAATGGTGGGTTATAAAAACATAATTTAATTTATGGGTTAAATTATCTAGAGGTTATACATAATGAAAAATTTCTTTAGTGGGTCTTTTATACACTAAAGATTACTTTTCATATTTCCAATATTATTATATTATTTATTTTGAATTATAAAAAATAAATTTTAATATCTAAAATTCTAATAAGTTGCCAAGTGACAAATATAGAGCTTGTTTTAGTATATAATATAGATAGATAGATAGACAGATAACATGGCTTGCATGTTATGTCCATAAAAGAACGATGTTGGATTAGTAGATTAGTACAGCTGCTTGGATTTCATAGATCTATTTTTAAAATTATATATATATATATATATATATATATATATATATATAGGGCTT
>JBAKGM010000200.1:8282005-8300710 GCA_037177215.1 Asparagus racemosus | reverse complement strand
GCCGCTGCCCCCTTGACCCCCCGCCCGCTAACCGGCTAGCGGGACCGTCGAAAACTCTGCGTAGGGCGTCAATAGTCGTGGGATATCAATGGTTCGCTGTTGTATCATTGGGATTGCTCATTGATCACCAATCTACTGTCGCGAGTCACGTTTGGGGACTGAAAAGCGATTTTCAACGCCTACACTATCTATACTAGAGAGATGATCCTTAATTGAGGTTAGAGATAGTCCCTAATTTAACTGAAAAGTGCACCTAGATGGTTAATTGTAACAAAAAATACTTTAAATGTGTTTTTGTACAAATTGAAATAAAAAGTGATTTCGATAGACTGACCCTATTTTAAAGGTAGTTTCTATGAAAAATACCCTAAATATCAATTGTAAATGTGATGAGTTTTCGACATTTTAGAAGTTTAAAGTGAGAGGTCATTATATAGAAATCTATTTATATACTAGATGCACACGCATTCCAGCTACTTCTGAGTCTTTAGAGACGGAAAAAAATTTAGGGCATATATATCTCAAATAATTAACAAATAGTTCTTTAAAGACGGAAAAAAATTTAGGTCATTTACATGTCAAATAATTAACAAATAGTTCTTTCATTGTTCGTCTAATTATTTAGTTATATTCGACTGGATAGTTTATTTCATAATAAATAAATAGTTTTTAATATTCAGAACAAATAGATTTTAACTAGATGTATTTTCGATTTATTTGATTATCAAATATTCGTTAAAATTTTATCTCTTACACTTTGTATTATTTTTTGGGATATTATGTTTTTGACCAATGTATATTTTGTAATTTAAGCTTTTTAATAATTTTGACAAACTTAAAGAGTTCCGTATCAGTTTTTTTAACCAAATAAAAATATCTTTTTAATTAAAATAGTTTAATATTCATAAACCATGACTTGTTAGTGACGTATGTAACATTCGATAAATGCTCAAAATATTTTTGTGTTCATATTTGAATTTAAATATTTTAAATGAATGCAAATACAAACACTCTAACCTTTAGTTCTTGCTGCTCTATCACGTCATGCTCAATGAACAAGTCCTCTTTTCTGCTAAAAACACAACACATCATCTAAGGGTCCAAAAAAACGGGGGGTAGCTCAGTAGATCACATGGCAAAGCCGTCGCTCCCTCGTGGGGGGCCTAGGTTCGATTCCCGTCTGCGCCAAAGGCCATAAAAAAAAGGTTCCAAAGAAATGAACTACCATTAAAAAAAAGGGTCGAAAAAATCGAACTACCACGAGGAGAGGTATGAAAAATCTAGCTCTTCTTCTACATACCAAAGTCCTTAATCCTGAGATCATTGGCTAGAGCATGAAAAGGGACTTTGATTAAGATCCCTCCCCAAAGACGGAGGCACATTAGGTCCTCTGGGTCTAAGGGTCCTCCTTGAAATTAGAAAAATGGGCGGGGGTATGCTGCATATTTGTGATTTTATATAAATACAGGGGGTAAAGTGTAAAGCCCTTAATAGACAATTTTCTCTGCTTCGATTTTATTCCGAGTCTGGAGCCTCTAGGCTTTTCTTCCCACTAACAGTTCATTTGATTCTAGGAATTACTATATTTCCTTCTACTCCACAAATCGTGATGTTAACATGAACATTGTTCCTTGCCATCTCTAACCTCAATTGCCCTCTTCCTCTCTTTTCTAGCCTTTTCCTCCATCCTTAGATCTCCACCAGTGCCGTCCGCCTCCTCAGTGCTTTGATCTCCCTCCTCCAAGCTTTCCGCCTTCCTCGACGCTTATTTCAGGTTAGTTTTCTCCTCTTTTTGATTTTTCTTTTTTGAGCTTGCTTGATTGGTTTATTTGGTGTCTTGAACCGAACTTGACTACTACATTTCTTATGTAGCTACTTATCATATGATTTTTGTGAAATTGAAGGGATTGGTAAACTTGCGAAGAAGTTGGTTGAATTGAAGATGGATACTTTCCTTATATTGAAAATGATCTATATTGTAACACTGATAAGGAAGATGTCATGAAATGATTTCAATAAATGAAGCCAAGAAGAATGCTATTGTAAACACTATATTATAATTGGCAATATAATTTCAAAAGTCTTATTATATAATGATGTTGAGATACTGTTCAACTATGCTAAAAATTTTATACGTTGCCTATTATGTTTGATTATTTCTTGGTCTCCCGTTTGCCAAAATTCCTAGCTCTGCCACTGTCCACCCCCAATCCCCTGAATATATTTCCTATTGAGCACAGGTTGTTCAACAATTGGAGCCTTAGTACTCAGAAGGCATACAATGTTGACTTTTTTTTTCTAGCAACCTTCGTTCCCCAATCAAAATCAATATCAAAGCAAGTTCCACTCTTGATTTGTACTGTTCTCCCTTCCAATCCTCTGCACCCGTTAGACCTGTCTCTCATCAGTCATCATCTAGTTAAGTGTCCACGAGCATTAGAAACCCTTATTTCAAATTTTCAATCATCATGGTTCTAGTATTGAAATGGGCCAAAACACAATCTGTTGTTAATGGGCTTTTTAAGTTCCGAGACGTAACGTGAGACCCTAGCGCCCGGTGAGATTGCTCCATAAAACTACGCGACTGACCGAGCTTCAGGGCAAACGGCTGAGATTTCCCCAACCACGCTAAACCCCACAATTGGCAGAAGAACGTGCATCCTCGAATTATTATTGGTCCACGTCATCATAAATGACAATGCCTCCCTGCCTATCCCAGTTATTCGAAACCCCATTGGTCCACGTCAGCACAGATGACATGTTTTCCTCAGAGCTCAACGGAGTCCCTCTATAAATTGCCGTTGAGGACCACGTTCTCCCCCAAAATCCCACTCCAATTTCTTCGATAAATTAAACTAACGAGAGAGAGAGAGAGCGAGAGAGTTGAGAGCTGTTCATGGATCGATCTATGAAAAAAGGAGGTTCTTTGATCTTGGTTGGGCTTTTCCTCACAGGTACTATAGATTTCCAACAATTTCCTTTCGCATTTTTGATGAATTTTTGTTGACTTGATTTGGTAACAGACATTGCAATTGCTTTTTCTTTCACATTTTGGTACTACTAATTTCGTTGTATTAATGTGGAAAGTTACCAACTTTATGCTCACAGGTATCACATCACAGATTCTTCTGGAAATTTTTACCTTAATATTGTGCAAATCTTTGTTAAATTGTATTGATTTTTCCTAACGAGATTATTAATTTTTTTAAATGGATGAACTGTATTTAGTTTTTGGGCTGAAACTAGGGCTTATGTTGATTAATTTAAACTCAAATTAGTTTATACCTTAAAATTTCACTCAATTATTGGAATTGCTTGCTTGCTCAGAGATCTACAGTTACTGCGAACCCTAATTCCTATTTTTTTAAAAAGATTGTTGTGATCCTACTCCTATATTTGAAGACGGGGGAAATTCAAATCCAGAAATAGATTTTTTTAGGGGGTGTTTGGTTCAAGGAAATGAAATTATAGGAAATGTTTTCAACCCATTTTTATAGGAAATTTTTTCCACCTAAATTTTCCTCTCAAAATGGTAGGGAGTTGTTTTTCTACTATTTTGTACTTTTTAAGAAATGTTTTCCATAAATGTCGAGTGAACCAAATACATGAAAACTCAATTATAGGAAAATTTTTATTTATGAATTTGCCATTTCTCTTAAAATTTTCCTAAAACTTGTGAACCAAACACCCCCTTAATTGAAAAAGTCAGACGGCAGAATCCTTGAGCAAATATGCAAAGTTAGAGTCTAGAACTTTCAAATGTAAGAGATTTTTCTAAGATTCTTGTTATTAGCCAATTCTGACAGTGAGTTTTGATTGGATAAGATAAACATGCTTAAAATGCAATGCAATACAGCAGATATATGTACAGTTATTCAGCAATACAACATCAAACCTTGATATTATTAGTATATTATCTTTAAATTGGCAAACTTATTTTGACAAATGTCTATAGTGTAGAAAGCATGATAGTGATGGTACAAGTTTTCAGTTATGTGCAAATCATGTATGCTAAACTGTTTGGACTTTATGATTCCTTCTGTAAGTTATTCCTTCTGGAGTTAAAGTCGTTATAAAAAAGTCGGAAATATCATGCATATGAGTTTTCAGCAGTTAACCATAGAGATTATGTACTTCTACAGGATGTCTCTTTGCATTTTCAATTGCGAAAGAGGAAGCAAGCAAGTTGGGCACGGTCATTGGAATAGATCTTGGCACCACTTATTCATGTGTTGGAGTATATAAGAATGGTCATGTTGAGATTATAGCAAATGACCAAGGAAACCGTATTACCCCATCCTGGGTTGCCTTCACCGATGGTGAGAGATTGATCGGTGAGGCTGCAAAGAATCAGGCAGCTGCAAATGCAGAGAGAACTATTTTTGATGTTAAAAGACTTATTGGAAGAAAGTAAGATCAATTGCTCCAATTGTGTTCTTAGTCAATATAAATGCGAGTATTAGTAGCAATATATTAAAATGTTCAAATGCTTTTTATAGGTTTGATGACAAAGAGGTCCAAAAGGACATGAAGCTTGTTCCTTATAAGATTGTGAACAAGGAAGGTAAACCATACATCCAAGTTAAGATCAAGGACGGTGAAACGAAAGTTTTCAGCCCTGAGGAGATTAGTGCAATGGTTCTCACTAAAATGAAGGAGACAGCTGAGGAATTTCTTGGAAAGAAAATTAAGGATGCTGTTGTGACCGTCCCAGGTAGAATAAATTATACAGTTTATTCCCCTTTTCACTTAGAACATCTTCTATGACATGTTTAATTGCTAATATTCACTATTCTGCTTTTTTGTCCAGCGTACTTTAATGATGCTCAAAGGCAGGCAACAAAGGATGCTGGCGTAATTGCTGGTTTGAATGTTGCGAGAATTATCAATGAACCAACAGCTGCTGCCATTGCCTATGGTCTAGATAAGAAGGGAGGGGAGAAGAACATCCTTGTTTTTGACCTTGGTGGTGGCACATTTGATGTCAGCATCTTGACTATTGATAATGGAGTTTTTGAGGTCCTGGCAACAAATGGTGACACTCATCTTGGAGGTAATATACATGTTTTTTGATGTTGTCACATTTGCAAAATTTTCACTTCACTCCCTTAGTTTAGTATGTAGTTTGTACATTTCACATTCCTATTCTTCATTTAGAATTACCTAGTGTGTCACTTTATAGTCATCTACATCTTCTTGCCAATGAAGTGTTAATTTTTTCATTGGATTTGAAACCCGCATTCAGTTTCTAAGCTCATTTCTTATATTTACTTTTTTTTGGGCAATGCAGGTGAGGACTTTGATCAAAGAATCATGGAGTACTTCATCAAATTGATCAAGAAGAAACACGGAAAGGACATAAGCAAGGACAACCGTGCTCTTGGAAAGCTAAGGAGAGAATGCGAGCGAGCCAAGAGAGCTCTAAGCAACCAGCACCAAGTCCGTGTAGAAATTGAGTCACTCTATGAAGGCCTAGATTTCTCTGAGCCACTGACACGTGCTCGTTTCGAAGAATTGAATAATGATTTGTTCAGGAAGACTATGGGACCAGTGAAGAAAGCCATGGAAGATGCTGGCCTTGAAAAGCGCCAGATTGACGAAATTGTTCTTGTTGGTGGGAGTACTAGAATTCCTAAAGTTCAGCAGCTTTTGAAGGATTATTTTGATGGGAAGGAGCCGAGTAAAGGAGTGAACCCTGATGAGGCAGTTGCCTATGGTGCAGCAGTACAAGGAAGTATCTTGAGTGGCGAGGGTGGTGAAGAAACTAAAGGTAAAAAAAATAATCAGGAAACCTTAAATTTGTACTTGATTGCAAAAATTACTTTATTGTTGTCTTATTGTAGTACAATATCAATGCAGATATCCTATTGTTGGATGTTGCGCCGCTTACTCTTGGAATTGAGACTGTTGGCGGAGTGATGACCAAATTGATCCCCAGAAACACTGTTATCCCAACGAAGAAATCTCAAGTTTTTAGCACTTATCAGGATCAACAAACCACTGTAACCATTCAGGTGTGGATGAATTCTATATGCAAACTTGATATAAAGTTTTTATCGAATATCTTACCTATACTAAGATGAATTGATTGTTTGTCGTAGGTCTTTGAGGGTGAAAGAAGCCTCACAAAGGACTGTAGGATGCTTGGCAAGTTTGATCTAAGCGGAATTGCTCCTGCTCCTAGGTTTGTTCCTGATTTCATTGATTACAATGTCTTCTATGATATAAATGCCACATCCAGATTTCAACAGAGGTGTTGTTCTGTGTTGTTACCAAGAGTTGTTTTAAAAGCAAAATGGATTAAAAAAAAGGGATGTCATTGTGTTCAGACTGATTGTTCCAACAACAGTAGTTAAAACTGCATGATGTTGTAAGTGCAGTTATTTTTCCAATTACTTACGTATAACTTACCGATACTATGATAAATGGTGAAACAGGGGTGTGCCTCAAATTGAAGTAACATTCGAGGTAGATGCCAATGGCATCCTCAACGTGAAAGCCGAAGACAAAGCCAGTGGAAAAGCTGAAAAGATCACCATTACCAATGACAAGGGCCGTCTGAGCCAAGATGAGATTGATCGAATGGTTCGTGAGGCAGAGGAATTTGCTGAGGAAGACAAAAAAATCAAGGAGAAGATTGATGCACGCAACCAATTGGAAACATATGTATATAACATGAAGAACACCATCAATGACAAAGATAAGCTTGCTGATAAGATCGAGAGCGAGGATAAAGAGAAAGTTGAGGCAGCTCTTAAGGAAGCTTTAGAGTGGCTTGATGACAATCAGAGTGCGGAGAAAGAGGACTATGATGAGAAGCTGAAGGAGGTGGAAGCTGTTTGTAATCCAATTATATCTGCAGTTTATCAGAAATCTGGTGGTGCTCCTGGTGGCAGCTCAGATGGAGGCGATGATGATGACGACTCACATGACGAGCTCTAGATTTTCTTTTAATTTCTTCTGAATTCTTGACACAATTTGATAAAGAGTAGCCTTGTAACTGTACGGAGCTCGTGAGGAAGGATAGAAAGCAAAAGGAGCAGGAAGTGGCTTCGAGATTACTGCAGGTATAAATGCTGCCAAAGGAACAAATGACTTCCAGTTGTGGGTGGTCTAATTTGTAAAATTGCTTGCTTTTCATCTTTTTCTGAAGCAGACTGTTATGCATCCATTTTTTTTATGAAGACAGATTCTGCTGATTTA
The DNA here is from genome assembly GCA_037177215.1 of Asparagus racemosus. NCBI lineage: Eukaryota > Viridiplantae > Streptophyta > Magnoliopsida > Asparagales > Asparagaceae > Asparagus > Asparagus racemosus. The sequence goes on along the minus strand of JBAKGM010000200.1, from coordinate 8,293,507 downwards.
TTGGTTGTATGTTACTTTTTTTTTTCTTTACTGGAGATCAAAGGTGTAGTACAATTCTAGTGTAATTTTTCCAAGAACAAGTGGCATGTTCCCTGATAAAGCTATGTGCTAAAGCATCTTTTTACTTGTTCTTCCGCATGCAAGTAACTGCCGTGTCAATCTAATTTAAATTATTCAGCAAGATCTAAAGATCATTCTCTTATTACCAGAATCGCGTTGCAAAGATCAAATTGGTGATTGAATACCCTGTAGCTATGAACAAGTGCTGCTGCTCAAGTATGGTATTATGAGGGGCTATATCGCAACGCGGAGGACATCTCTAACATGGTATCCACAAACAATAAGTTGAACTTCTGATATATGATATACCTGACCATGATAAGTTTTCCCCCTATATACAAGGGGGAGAAACTAGCATTACAAGTAAACATACACGTTACACACTAGAATGCACTAAATAACAACTCCACATAAACCAAAAAGACGCTGGAGGTTATTTTTCAGAGTTAAACAATCCGGCCTGGTGAGCCTCCATCAGAACTCAACCACGCTCGCCTCCGATCTTAGGACCATCGTGGATAAGTCTTCACGATTGACACACTCCTCTCTGATATTCTCTTTGGAGAGAATAGGTCCAGGTTGCATCTGAAGGTGCACAATTCCTGTACCAGAACAGATATGAGTATTATTAGCCAGAATTGGTCAATTAAACTTTTAATTTTAGAGTAGAAACAACTGTACTATTGTTCTACTAAAGTTATACTACTTTTGTACTCACTCAAACAAAAAAGTAGGGTCCATGGTGACTCACTTTTTCTTGACAATTTCGAAGAAAGAACCCCACACATTTATTAGTCGTAGTACAAAAATAGTATTGAACCTGTAGTACACTCATCATTTTCCTTAATTTTATATTTCAGACTATAAAATTATAATGCCCCAAGAGTTTTGGCACAGAGATGGCAGAGCAACTTAGTTTGAACCCAAGACTTCTATCCCTCCATTTGGACCATAATCACCAAAAGTACGCGTTGCAAATGTCAAAGTAACACTTATCCCACTCAAAATCTTTGATTATATTGATCATTGTATGTGATTCACCATTTCTTCCCATATCGATACAACACACTTTCAAGAATAGTGGACTTAATATCTAACAGGTTATCTGATGTTAGCATCACATTTCAGGTAATGATCCTTACAAGTATTCTTTCTTTTAGAAGGACTTTCGGTTTCTAAACTGGCTTTGCGATGGCCTATATGAGAACTGGAGAATTGAGGAACTTGTTTAAGGATCTGCTTATTAACTTCAATTTTAACTTAGAGATCTCCATGTCATCACTTGCAGGAGTTCAAATGCCCTTACATTCTCCCAACTCCGTATAGAACAATGAGGAAGTGCAAAGTAATTAGAAATTACTTACAAATCTCCGTGTCTTTTTGCAGAAGTTCAAAATGCCTTAACATTGATAACAAGTCTATTGTGAATGTCGTGAATGATATTAACCTCAAAAGCGGCCTCTTTAACCTGGAAAAAAGAATCCTAAGAAACTATCGGCAAGATAAGGGTTTCCTAATTTCTACATGCACGAGGGGTGGTCGCAAGTAAAGTGATCTTTGTATCATGCAATTTATGCTCTTCCAACCAAGGTGCAAAATAATGAGCATTAATGGGTTACTACTATAAGCGTAATGTTGTTCAAAACATTAGCAAAGAGAATATGATGGTGCACTTATTGAAAGGGATATAATACCAGCCAACACCTAAGCAGGCACTTTCGATTAGACATGAAGCCCTGAACTCCTTGGTTAAAGCTCTACTGAGGTTCAGAATCTTCTGTCATCTACAATCATGTGGAAGTGTGAGTCTCATTTTTTTTCCATACACTCGATATAAACTAGGTAAATCTTTTTTATTGGTTAATAGAGTACTAATCTTTTGAAGGGGCGGTTGGGGTCCTACATAGATCAGGAAAGTTCTACTACATTTTTTCGGTTTAGCTTCATTCACATTAAAGGGCTTCATTCAGTATCTTTCATCTTACTCTTGAAGTAAAGAATATAGCAAGGTAGGGCATCCTCTTCTTTCAGAAGTAAAGTATCCAGTCAATAAATGTATTCGTAAGACATTGATGACAAAAAACGCAAGGCCTTCATATGATGCAACCAAATAGAACGAATTAGCAAAGGAGCCTGATACAGTGGTAACCTAATCATAAGAACAGAATAAAACAACACAAAATAAAGGAGCACAACAACATAAGGACCCTGGTACAGTGGTACTGATTATTGAAATACATTTATCACATTACTAAAAACATATGATAAATAAAGTATATGTTTCATTAATTTATTAAATTGAGGATTACAAAATTCTTCTTAGTCACTAACCACTTTCAAAGCTCTTATCTCTGAAAAAATTCCTTTATGCACTACCAAGAAAGATCAACAGAAAGGTTGTATTATCCTTACATCTTTGGATCATCTAATTTCATAAACAAAGCATAACTGGTGAACCTGCATAATGACATTATTTAAGCGACCTTTTTACAGATGAATTTCACAGCAATTAAATTAAGAATAGTATATAAAAGAAATTAAGATTCTTCTGAAAATAAAATGATTGTACATTGAGAAATTAAAATTAAGGGTATAAGTTTACTTTTAGAGTGAATAAAATTACTGCACAGGAAAATATTCAAATAATTAGTCTTAACTACCTTCTAAGACGAGGTCAAAGACTCAAAGTACTCAACAACTTCTCACTGATTTTTTTATTAGTTTTCATGATTATCTCCTAAAAGGTGCCTTAGAGCATGATAAAAAGTGTGCAAAGTTGAGTTACAGATATATAAATATGAAAAGTTACGCCCTGGGCCCGCGGGTCCGCTGGCGCGGTACAAGCTGTGGACCCACCGAGTGTAACGCGTAGTTTGATTCAATCCACTGCTAAAATCGACTAGCCGATGTTACACTTGAGTCTTGGGCTTACCTATTTAAGGGACTAAATTGGGGTCTCACAATCATCCCACCCTACATAAGCGACGTCCTCGTCGCGACATGATAATTGGCACATCCCAATATCAACAGGCGATGCAGACTCTAAATGTGGCTCCTATGGGCTCTAGAGGTGGCTCCCACCATGCTCAGGCCATGAAGCACTTAGCCCTGCATAGTACTTAGCTCCACACTTCTGGCAAGCAATAGCTCTGATACCATTTGTCACAACTCGGACTCGTGGGTCTGCTGGCGCTGTACAAGTCGTGGGACCCATCGAGTGTATGCGTTGTTTGACTCAATCCACTGCCAAAATCGACTAGCTGATGTTACATATAAACCACTTAACTGTTCACTTATTTCCCGATGTGGGACTAAATGGGGGTCTCACAATGAAATAATCCAATCAAAGAACCAGGTAAACAATTCTCAGCTGAAGTTCAGTGCAACCTTTCTAAACTTCCACAATTCTTTGCTCCTTGAGGCATGAATATTGTTCTAGACTTTTACTGGCAAGATTGGTCTTGCAATTTTGTTTTAAGGATTGAGTGTTTCAGTAAGAGCTACTCTTTAATGGAACAACGGGCAAAATTGGTCTTGTAATCTTTGAGTTAGTTAGTTAACAAGAGGCCGTAGAATATGATCTAGAAGAAGACTAATTCCCTAAACAGGAATAAGGAACCAATTACTGAGGCCCCTTGAAGAGACATCCTAATAGAAACAGTAATCTGTCGGCAAAGCACCTCATTCACAGAGAAACCAAGTATGAAAATTAAATATATTAATTTCAAGTTACGCATAAACTAGAACCTATGTTGCATGAAAACGACTATGGGCACGGAAAATTTGTAAAATGGAGGGTACGGGGGCTACATAGATATTAGAATTAATAATTTATATGAGATCATTATTGTTTTTCTATTCATATGTTATTAAAATTAAAATTCCTACTTGAGTTTCTTTTATTATGCTAATAACTATAAATAGGAAACTACTCATTTTTGAACTAGAGACACTCAAATTATCCTTTTGAATCATAGTTTTGAACTTGGATATGGACTAAAAAGAACTAGACCCATGTCTAACGAGTTTCAAGAAATGGCTACGAATGTAGATATAATCCAAAAGTGTTTGACAAGTGTCTTAAATTAAGCATAATGTATCTATATATCCAAGAAGTGTCCATGAAATTTCGGTATAGGGTTTCATGTCAGATACGGATACGGCTTCATGGTAGAAGTTCCCCTGCAACATAGAATAGAACATTGATATCAACACCACGATAATTTATTTGGTTCAATACATCCACACTTCTATGGTCCCTCTAGAATCCAAAACAAGCCTGTAGAACATCAACCCCCTCAATCCCATGAGAAGAAACTCACAAACTCTCTCTATCTAAAAAAAACTCCCTCCACATCACAACTGTTGCAGCGGGGGGCTTCACGGACACAAAGTAGTTTATACAGAAGTGGATAATAACACTGGTACTATGTAATCACAGTACAGACAAAGAACAGCACACAAAGATTTAATTTGGTTCGGTCAGTATGACATACGTTCACGGGCGAGAACAGCAAAGAAATTCACTAATCACAAAAGAAAAGATTACAAAAAGAGACCACTCTAATATCTCCCCAAACTCCCACAAAGAAGAGAACACTCAAAGCAAACGCTCTCTTTCTTTCTTTTCTCTTCAACTCTCTCTTTCTCTTCTCTCTGTTCTGAATTGCATCTACCCTTCACCACTTCTTTTCTATTTATAGCCTTCAAAAGGGGCTGGTGAAATAGTAATCAGGTTGGTGAAATAGTGTTTGGATTGGTGGAATAGTGTTGGGGGTTGGTGGGGGTTGGTGGGGTTTGGATCATATGCAAAGTCAAATAACAACAACAATTATCCCCCATGACTCAAACACTCCTTTCATGTGTATTCAAAAATTACACAGTCTCACCAGAAAGCACCAGAAGTTAACCTAAAGCACCTCATAACGACTCAAGTTCCTGCTGAAGTATCAAATTCACATGCAGCTGAAAAGAGAGAGTCCATTACACTTCTTATCAGTCATCATTTCCTTTCACAGTTATCATTTCCTTTCAACAGCTCTTCCATGAGAAACAAACTAAATTTATTTGACTTGCCATGATTAATGTAAGTAGTTCTCTATTCTACTGATCTAGCAGAGAAATAACTGCGGGAAAACAAAATAAAAGAAGAGACTCTCCTGTCCTCTCCCTCTATTTACTTCTACTAGAAAATAAGTCACCTCCAATTTACTCAAGAGCTCCTTGGTTAGTCCCGTCCCAACTTTTGGGAGCCCACAATTCTTAAGGCACCTGCAATTAAATGTAGAGTTTGATTGTAAATTTAGGCGATAATAAGTACAGTGAATACTTTGCTTAGTAAACACCAACATATAATTATCCTCTAAGCCTTCTCTCAACAAAGTAAGTACATTATGGGGATCAATACCGCAACGATGTTTTAGTGAATGTCGTGAACACTATCAATCTCAATGCGGCCCCTTTAATTTGGAAAAAAGAATCCTAGGAAACTATCAGCAAGAGAAGTGTTTCCTCAGATTCTACATGCACGATCAATGGTCGCAAGGGAAGTACACTCTCTGTAACATGCAATTTATTCTCTTCCAACCAAGGTACAAAATAGTACGTTAACAGGTTTGCTACTAGAAGCAAAATGTGATGTAGGACGCTTAACGGACAATTTTACGGAGGATCGGGACAATCACAAGCTAAATGCGTATACATACATATTATTGATTTCCTAAAAAAACGATCATATCTTTCAATCCAGAATGCGAATTCTAACATATTACATATGTAAATTGCCTATCTCGACGAGACGGAGCCAACCGGATTGTCAGATTTTTAAAATCTCATCAGTAACACCCAATTTTGACTGAAATCTGAAAATAATCAGTTTTTAGTTTATTTTTAGTAATAAAGTTGGAGTCTATTTAGATTAGGAAACAAATTTAATTTTGATGGATGTTGGACTGATTTATTTCCTATATTATAGAGAGTCTTTTTAGGGTAGGATTTAATACTTTTTATTTTGTAATCCTAGTCATATTAGAAGTCTAGTTTATTTTTCTATTTAAGAAGAGTCTTGTAAGCTCTAGAGGCATATAATTTTTTATCAATAAAATTTCTCTTATTAAATTTCTTCGTGGATTCGAAATTCTTTGTGGATTCGAAGATCGTTCTTTGTGGATTTAGAGAACACCCCTTGCTGGATTCCAACGTTTTACTTCCGCACTGCGTTAGAATGTTGTTCAAATCGTTATCAAAGAGAAAATGATGATGCACTTATTTAAGGGGATATAATACCAGCCAACACCCAACCAGACACTTTCGAGGAGACATAAAGTCATGAACCCCTTCGTTAATGCTCTACTAAGGTTTAGAATCTTCTGTCATCTACAATCATGTGGAAGTGTGAGTCTTAAATTTAGTCCCTCTAACCATTAGACGAAACTCCGAAGTTATGGTGAGGATCGATGATTATAGTTTTATGGGATTTGAATTAGGGTTGCTCTTATACCATCTTAAAGTAAGTCCTTCAACCATGAGACCAAACCTCTGAAGTTATGGTGAGAATCGATGGTTATAGTTTAATATTAATTCTAACAGTGAGTCTTATTTTTTCCACACACTTATATAAACTAGGTAAGTCTTTTTTTATTGGTTAAAAGAGTACTAATCTTTTGAAGGGGCGGTAGGGGTCCTACTTAGATCAGGACAGTTCTACTACATTTTTTCGGTTTAGCTTCATTCGCATTAAAGGGCTTCATTCAGTATCTTTCATCTTACTCTCAAAGTAAAGAACATAACAAGGTAGGGCATCCTCTTCTTTCAGAAGTAAAGCATCAAGTCAAATATAGTCGTAACTCGTAAGGCATTGATGACAAAAAAAAACAAGGCCTTCATATGATGCAACCAAATAGTCCAATTGAACAGTGGTAACAGAATACATAAGCATAGAATAAAACAAAACAATATAAAAGAATAAATGAGAATTTGCATATTAATTAATGAAATACATTTATCAGACCCTACACATAGGTTTACAGATTGATTTGATAAATAAAAGTATGTTTATTTATAAACTGAGAATTACAAAGAGATCATCATAAAACTTGTATTGTCCTCAGAACTTTCAATCTTCTAACTTCATTAGCAAAACATAAGTAGTGAGCCTGCATGAAGACATTATTTAGGTGACCTTTTTACAGATGAATATCACAGCAATTAATTAAGAATAAATATAAAAGAAATTATGATTCTTCAAAATAAAATGATTAGAACTTGAGAAATTAGAATTAAGTGCATAAATTTACTTTAAGGTGAATAAATTTATTGCACGGGAAAAATATTCAAATGATAGTCGTAACTACTATATATCTTCTAACACGGGATCAAAGTTCTTGAAACTTTTCTCGCTGATTTCTGTAGTTTTCAGGATTCTTTTATAATTTTAACACTTCGAAAGACCATGACATAATTCAATTTTCGTTAACAATGACATAGTCAAGTCAATGCACTTCTGGGTTTTTCTCCCATGTTTTGCAAGATGGTTCATAATACATTGGTTATAAAGACATCAGAAAAATAGCAGTACTGTCTGGCTCCTAAAAGGTGCCTTGGTGCATGATGAAGAAACGTGCAAAGCTGAGCTCAGATATATATAAAGAATTCTCAAGTAAAGTTCACGGCAAATTTCTAAACTTCCATAATTCCTTGTTCCATGAATACTGTTCTAGACTTTTATTGGCAAGATTGGTCTTGTAATTTGTATCAACGATTATGCGTTTCAGTAAGAACTCTTTAAGGTTGTGTTTGGTTTGAGGGAAAAAGAGAGAAAAGAAAAGGAAAGAGAGAGAGAGAGAAAAGAAAAGAAAAGAAAAAGAAAGGTAAATAAGATTATTTTTGTTGTTTGGTTAGCTAGAAAATTATAATGAAAATTAGAAAGAAAGTAATTTTTGTTTGGTTTAGCTAGACACGTGGCACGATAGACTTTATTAAGTTACATTAGGGATTAAAGTGAAAAATTCGAGTGGTCTAGTGGAATTACAGAAGGTAGGGCAAGATATGTGCAAAACCGCTCAAAGTTTAGGGGTGATTTGTGGAATTAAAACAGCTCAGGGTGGTTACCTGCAAAACCCCAAAAGTTCAAGGGATTTTTTAAAAATTAATCATTTTTCACCTTAAGCGACTGCTCATTAAGTCCTTTCGCTTTATATGGGGTCCACATGAAATGAAGATGAGTTTTTTCTTTTTTTTAGGGTGGGGCCCACATTAACTAGAAGTAGAGGGGGTGGAGTCGAGTGAGGGCGGTGATGGATCCCTCTTTTTGCTAGAGAAGACGATTGAATATCATCTTCGAGAGCACCCCCATTCTTTTTCCTTCATTTTCACTAGATCCCGATGAAGAAAATGAGAACGAATTGTAGTCGGATTTTCCTCCCGATTTTCTTGTTTTCACTTTCGTTTTCTCTTTCCTCCTAACCAAATGATATAAACATTTTTTCTTTTTCTTTTTCTTTCTTTTCCTTTATTTTCATTCAAACCAAATAGACCCTAACAGAACAACGTGTATTGGTCCCAAAGGAATCTTCGAGTTAGTTGACAAGAGGTCATAGTATATGCTCTAGAGAAGACTAATTGCGTAAACAGGAATGAGGAACCAATTAGTGAGGAACCCTAAGACATCTTAACCGAAACAGTGACATGTCAACAAAGCACCTTGTTCACAGATAAAGCAAGTGATGGAAATTAAAGATGTTAGTTTCTTATTATGCATAAAAAAGAGCCTAAGTTACATGAAAATGGGTATGGGCATTGTTGGGCGCAGAGTTCACGCCCACACGCCGCGGAAGCGTTATCTCCTGAGAGAAGCTCCTGAGTTATATTCCGTCTCACAAAGGAAACAAGAATAGAAAGTAAAATATCTCAGCTAAGTGAGATATCTTACTCTTCCTCTCAACAGTGCTAGGACTGAATCAAGGGAACCTTCAAACTATGGCCAATGCACAATAAATAGCAAAGACACGAGATTTACGTGGTTCGGCAAACTTGCCTACGTCCACGGGAGCACCACAATAATTTCTTATTTGACCACAAGAAATTACAAATCTTGAAATAGAGAAGATTTCAAACTTGAGATCTCTAAAAAAATACTGCGTGTGATTATCATAAAACCACCGCTATAGCTTTCTTTTCTCAAACTTGAGATCGGCTCTCTCTCAAATTTGAGATAGGCTCTACTCACTCAAAGTTGAGATAGGCTCTCCAACTCAAACTTTTTTCTCACTCAAAAAACTCCTTCATCCCTTCTCTATTTATAGGGAAATAAACCCCTCCACCCCTTTAACTTAGGCGATGTGGGACTAAAAATCCCCCCACATTCACAAATTTATTCTTTGGAGGGTGTGGTGTAATAAGCCCCGATAAATTTTATGTGCTAATTACAAGTCTCGTGCCAAGCAAGACACATTAGAGTGTTATCTGTGTGTTAGTGGCATGGTGATGATCTTCAACCAAATAATAAAAAATAAGCGAATAACTGAACGCCTCTTTCTGTTTGAGAAGCTAAGGAGGTTAAGTTTCTCTCTTTTATTTATTTTATTCATTTATTGATGGCTTTCTCTCTAATATTTACTATCCATCAGTGGATATTTCCTTTTGCTTTCTCCAATTTTCAGTCTAATGCGCAATTTCTAAGAAGCAGCATAGTTGACACACAAAATTCTGAAAGTAATGTTGTGATTGTTGAAGAGCTTAAGAAGAATGCATGATGGAGAGTTATAGCAGCGGGCATGGTGAAGCATGTGGTCTGCAAATCTCTTCCTCTAGCTGAAGAAATGGAGGCACACACAGGTTAATGGACAGTTGTGCCAATATTGGAAAGATGCTGCTAATTCCTTAGCAAGATCCTAGCATACTTCAACTCTTCCAGAGGTTGGAACTTTTTCGAACTTTTTTTAGTCCTTAGAATATATCAATTTCTTGGCCTTCTTTAACTTGTTGTTAGACATGCATGATGGCTTTCCAATGGTTAGTAATGTAGTATTAATCATATTACAAAATTCATTTTATTGGATGCTTCAAAACTAGAAGAAATTTTAAAAATTATAGATACATGGATTCTCATTTAAATTCACAAGGTAGTTATGTGCTTTATAATATCAACGCCATGTAAGATTTATAGTACAGTTAGTACTACTCTAGATAGATTGAATGTAGTAATAAATAATAGTGACAATGATTGCAAAAATTTATAGTGTTTATTTTATTTAATTGTTTGCTTTCTTAATTTTTGGTAATCTTGTTTTGCAGGAATTTTTGCTATTTCTGAAATGTTGCTGGATGCTGGTTTGGTGAAATCTGCATAATCTGGTAGCGAAATTGTAATTTCTATTACAATAAATGCTTAATGTGGTTTATAGCTAAGTATAGATAGTATAGATTTTGGAATTTTTCTTTTGCTTCTTTATGTTATATTTCATTCAGTGAGTGACTTGTTGAGTGATTTGTTTTGATTATTTTTACAGTTTTGTTTAGGCTACTAAAAGTTATATGTAAAATTTTTTCTATAAACAAATAAGAACATACATCTTTTTCTTGAGACGGTTTGTAGTTGAGGTTAGATAGTTTACGCATGTGCAAAGCACGGGTTTTCCTGACTAGTTTAGTTAAATATAGAGCCATGGCCGAGAGAATCAAGATAACAATTCATCATTAGGGGGAGGGGGTTGTGCATAATACTAGAATAACATATCGTGGGGAAAAGAAATCCGGTATTTGTTGATAAACAAACATTGTCTTGGGACCACTTGGAAGGAATTAATAGGGATATTGGTTATAAAAATGAGTTTATAATGTATGTTAAACACTCAGAACATCTGACTGAGGGTTAAGGCTAGTTTTCCTTGGCATAACCCTAGCTCTTGTTGACCTCTTAATGAGCATGTTGTGAATTATATGGATATATTTATTGAGCACAAAAATGAAAATTTTGATAGCATTGAAATTGAAGATGACATTGATGGTAATATTACTCAATAGCATGTGTCTAATGTGATGGAAAAAGTGATGGCAGAAGGTAATTATGCTGATATAGAGTGGGATATTTATAAAGAAGCTTGTGGTCATAATTCATGGTGAGAAGAGGTTGCACATGTTCGAGATGATCCTCACGTTGGAAGAAGACTGCGATCTCAAAGGCTAGAATACCATTTTAAGCCTCATCAATCTCCATAGCAGGTAAATCAAACTTTCATTTGTTCCTTTTTTCCTAGAATGTTGTATTTTGTATCTCATTTCTTTTAAATTATACTTAGGCAAATGTCCATTCTGCACATGTCCATTCTATCGCTACAACGCATGTGTCTAACTCTAAGATCATCATGGGTCCTATTGCAATTGCTGAAAGGTTGACACAAGGGAAAGGGGGTTGTTAGGAAAGAATGCTTTCAAGATTCAGAC
>JBAKGM010000200.1:8271029-8281905 GCA_037177215.1 Asparagus racemosus | reverse complement strand
GAAATTACAAAGCTTGAAATAGAGAAGATCTCAAACTTGAGATCTCTCAAAAAATACCGCGTGTGATTATCATAAAACCACCGCTATAGCTTTCTCTTCTCAAACTTGAGATAGGCTCCACTCCTCAAACCCATCCACCCCTTCTCTATTTATAAGGAAACAACTCATCCACCCCTTTATCTCAAACCGATGTGGGACTAAACTAAACCTTTTTTTTTGTTTCCTTCGTTCCACTCCGTAGTACGCAGGCGAGAGAACGGGCTGGGGTTCTCACCATGTGGATGGTCCCCACCCACGTGCCCCCACGTTCACAGGCATCAATATGGGTATGGGTACTGGTACGGGACATGGCAAATTTGTAAAATGGAGGATATGGGTACACGACTACATATATATATATTAAAATTTATAATTTATATGATATCATTATTATTTTTCAATTCATATGTTATTAAAATTAAATTTTCAATCACATTTTAAGTTTCTTTTATTATGCTAATAACTAGAAATAGGAAATTGCTCATTTTTGAAATGGAAACGAATGTAGGATATACGTCTAAGGAGTGTTTGACAAATGTTTTAAATTAAAACGTATACTATATAATTGAGTACATGTCTGAAAAAATGTATGTGTCCAAGGAACGTCCATGAAGTTTCGGTAAGGTGGTGCGTGTCAGGGACGGATACGGCTTCATGATAGAAGTACCTAGTAACATAGACCGGAAAATTAATCAGAACACCATAGAATTAATTTGGTTTAATACATGCACACACTTTTATGATCCCTCTAGAATCTAAGACAAACCTGTATAACATCAACCCCTCAATCTCTAGAGAAGAAACTCACATAGGCTCTCTCTATCCATGGAAACTGATGCAGGGCATCTAGAAGATCGTATTAGTTAGGATTTTTTTTTTAGAATATGATTTTGAGATATTTGTTTAGGATTGGATCTATTATTTAGTTAGATTTGTTATTTTGTTAAATTTTATGTTATCAATTTGTTAGGATTATGATTTTATTTTAGGGCTATAAAACAGATTGTAATGTTTCATTTTGAAAAAAAGAAAATTGATGAATAAAATATGCGTTCTGAGAGATGTTTTGGAGTGATTCCATAGGCGCGAAACCTCTTTTTTTTTTTATTAGGAGTTCGTGTGTGAAACCAGCCTCTTCAATTGTTTTAAGAGGTTAGATGCTGTGAGTGAATCCGGTCTAGCCTATTTATCTTTTATCTTTCTTTATTTGGCCTTTTATTGACAAAAAAAATTAAAAAATGAGAAGTTATTGTTCGTGGGTACTGTTCACTTGAGCATTATTTATCATCACTTCCATTCCGCAGCATTTGGTATCAGAGATGAAAAATCCATCTTCTTCTTCTTCTTCTCTCCAAAAAAAAAAAAGATCTTCATGATCTCAAGTCATCACCAGAGTCAAAGTTTGAGCTCAAGCAAGATCAAAAAGCCTTCATGATGACATTACAGAAGCTTACAATCTCAGTTGGCATTTTCGATAAGGATGTCGAATTTAAAGAGGAGGAGATTTGATGTAGAACATCTAGAAGATCATATTAGTTAGGATTTTTTTTGGAATATGATTTTGAGATATTTGTTTAGGATTGAACTATTATTTAGTTAGATTTATTATTTTGTTAGATTTGATGTTATCAATTTGTTAGGATTATGATTTTATTTTATGGCTATAAAAGGGATTGTTATATTTCATTTTGGAAAAAAGAAAATTGATGAATAAAATATGAGTTCTAAGAGATGTTTTGGAGTGATTCCATAAAGTGAAGCCACATTTTTGTGATTATTCGTGTTTGAAACTAGCTTCATCAATTGTTCTTAGAAGTTAGATGCTATGAGTGAATCCAGTCCAGCCTATTAATCTTTTATCTTTCTTTATTTGGCCTTTTATCGACAAAATAATAATAATAAAAGTGAGAAGTTATTATTCGCCGGTACTATTCACCCGAGCACTATTTATCACCACTTCCGTTCCGCATCAAAAACTCTCTTCACATCACAACAATTATCCACCATGACTCAAATACTCTTCGCACTAAACTACTAATGTTGTCCCTTCATGTGTATTCAAAAATAACACAATCTTACAAGAAAGCGCAAGAAGTTAATGTAGCCGAAGCGTAATCAAAAGAGAAAACTATTCGTTCTCGTACAAGTAAAAATAGCACAGACCCTAGAAAACCCTAAGAATAGAAAACTTTCTAAAATAATCAAAAGAGAAAACTATTCGTTCTCGTACCAAACTATCCTTTTCCTAAAGCTAAGAGAAATCCTTACATAAAAAAACTTTCCATAAAAATTAGAAAACTAAAAATAGCCCAGAAATTTCACGCGCGGTTGAGCCTAAAAACGAATATCTTTGAATAGAAATATTATCTGGAATTGTGAATTAGTTTTATGTGTAAAGCATTTTTTGAGCTTTTAAAAAACATATAATAATAAATATTCTATGTAGTCAAAAGATTTGTCAGAATTTGCCCCAAAAATGCTCTTTCGCTTCAACCGTTCATCTTTCTCATGATCGGATTTCTTTCAAAAAACATCAAGTATTGCCTCCGCATCAGAAGTTAACCTAAAGCAACTCATAATTACTCAAGTTCTTTAGTATCAAATTCACATGCGCTTAAAAAGAGGGAGTCCATTACACTTATTACTAGTTATCATTTCCTTTCAACAGCTCTTCCATGGGAAGAAACAAACTAGAAGTTCAGAGAAGTCATTGTCTCATTCAGATTGACAATCATTTAGGCCAATATGTGGTCCTCATACACTGAGGTAGATGTAACAACCTATCTCTTCTTTACCTAATCAAACTAACTAATTAACTAAATTTATTTGACTTGCCATGATAAATGTAAGTAGTTCTCTATTCTGCTGATCTAGCGGAGAAATATTTGGGGGGGGAACAAAATAAAAGAAAGGAGACTCTCCTCTCCTCTCCCTCTATTTACTTCAGTAGAAAATAAGTCGCCTCCTATTTACGCAAGAGCTCCTTGGTTAGTCCCATACCAACTATTGGAAGCCCACAATTCTTAAGGCACCTGAAATCAAATGTAAAGTCTGATTGCAAATTTAAGGCGATAAGTAAGTGCAATGAATACCTCTTCGAATTATAAGGGTCCTCCACTAATGTCTATTCATATTCCCATACAAACTATACTTGAAACTTTCATACTTTTCCTGAAAACGAAATCTATTAGAAGATGTCAGATGCAAGATATGCGTTGATGATCTCAGATGACATCAGAAGATCTTATCATATGCGAGATTCTCTGATTGAATTTGTATTCCTAAAGTTTTCACTTTCATTTTCTTTCTGCAACTTCCTCTAATACTCCGTGACAAGATGCCAGACATAGTCTCCTTCGCTAGCAAACAGTGGAATTGTTCAATCCACTGAAATTCATCCAACACGCTCAGCAGAAGAATATTTTGTCGAAGACTTGAACAAGTAAAAACATCGACATCACAAAGAATCGATCTCTAGGGGCTCAGTCAAGGACACATCTATATACAATAGAGAAAGAGTCGAAACATTCAAGTTCATTTTCTATATTTCTATTAGAAACGCATCGAATACGAAAGAAAATACGTTGACGCGAGCAAAATTTGACCAGCCACCCGAAACGCGAGATGCTCTGATTGAATTTGTATTCCCAACATTTTCACTTCATTTTTCTTTTCTGCTACTTGTTCTAATACTTTGATGACATAACGCCTAACATGGTCTCCATCATTAGCAAACAAGGGAATTGTTCAATCCATTAGAATCCATCCAACATTCTTAGTAAAACGTACCGAGATCCGAACGAGTAAAAACATCCACATCACAAAGAAATAGTATGCAAAGGAGAGGACGCAACACGTTAGGGTTTGAGTTTGTCTTCTATGAAAAATTTAATATAATCCCACCAAAAAAAGGGGGAAATTTTTCAACCTAAAAGCGCACCACCTTTAACCACTCAAGTTCCTACTAAAGCACAAATTTCACATGCACCAACCAAAAAAAAGAGCAAGAGTCCATTAAACTTCTCATCACCTTTCCACTGCTCATCTCACAAGAATCCCACAAAGCAAATACTTTGTCTATTTTGCCCGATTTATTTTTTTTCTAAATTTCCAGAGATATCTAGCAAATGAATGGCTTAAAGAAATGATATCGGAGGACCCAAAATAGGGACAGCTCAACAGCAGCTGTGGCTTTGTTAGAATCTGAGGTCCAAGCACCAAATGCACTTACAATTTTTCCTTAAAATTAATTAAATAAATAAAATCAACGTTTTTTTCCCGAGGAAATTTGGGAGCTGGAGATACCCGGCGAATATTTAGCGATTTTAGTAAGGTGCGGCGGCTACTTCAAACCTATCGCCATTGTTTTTGGGGGAAAATACAGAAGGAAAGCAGGGCACAAATGTTGAAGAACCATTTTAATTTCTCCCCTCAACCTTTTTATAGCGAATATTTAGAGATTAATCTGTAACGGCTTATAAAAATTGAAGGATCTAGCAACAGTTTCGTTTTGATGATAGTAATTCCAATGATCCTAGGAGCTATATTCAAAATATTAGAGATTTAAAAGCATCTAGCTGCAGTCAAATTCCATTAAAGATTGACTGCTATTGCAATGACAAGAGAGCTTATCCAAATCTGCACAAGTCATCAGCTACGACAAGAGAGCTTCTGCAACCGTACTACAATTATATTTACCAAATTAATTAGCGACGAAAACAATTATAGCCAATCTAAAACATCTATAATTACGTACGACTACAATCACAGATCACAGTGATCCAGTTCATCCCCCTCCGCAAGAACCAGCGGGCCCCACGCATAATAAGCCAATAAACACCAGCCTGTAAATAGATGTCGATGTGAACAAAAGCAACAACAGGAACAACTATTCCTCCCCCTTTGAACAGAGGGCTCCTGCTCCTCTGCTAACCCAAAATTAATTAATTAATCAAATCAAATCAAATCAAATCAATATTAATCTCCCCCATTCTCACAGAGCACATGAGAACGCGCAACAAATCTACCCTCATTTGTACATCTCACAAAAATAGCAATCGATCACAAGCACAGAGGCCGATCACTGTGCTGACGACGTCGTCGTCGTCGTCGTCGTCTTCAGCCCTCGCTCGCTCGCTCTCACCCGTCGGCAAACAGGTCGGACCCTCTCCTCCTCAGCAGGTCGTAGGGCTTCCACAGGTGATCGAGGGGGCAGGGCCTCCCCTTGTCCAGCCTCAGCCACGGCTTCCCCTTGCCGCTCCAGTGCAGCAAGCTCACCGGCCCCGGGTGCAGGTCCCTGCAGAGGCCCTCCACATTGTCCCCGCCGAGCCCGTGCTGGTTCCACCTGTGCTCGACGGCCTCCACCTCGCCGGCGAACACCAGCAGGAACGGCGGGAGCGACCCGAGCTCGTAAATCCTGTAGACCCTCTTCTGGACCGCCATCCACCCCTCGAGCCTCTTCGTGTACCCGCCCCGCCTCCACCTGTCGAGGTCCATCACCATGACGCCCGTGTTGAAGTAGCAGGGCTCGCGGCTCCTCGAGTCGAACGTGCGGGGGTAGGTCGGGTGGGACCAGAAACTTGGGGTGAAGTAGGAGGTGAAGTTGGCGTGGCAGTACTCGGGGGCGGCGAGGACGGAGGAGTTGTTGGGGATGGACCAGAGGCGGGAGACGTCGTCGACGACGATGAGGTCGGAGTCGAAGTAGATGACGCGGGAGACGGAGGGGGGGAGGATGTCGGCGAGGTAAATGCGGGCGTAGTTGAGGGGCTGGTTGAGGGCGGGGCGGACGGAGGAGGAGATCTTGGAGCGGACGAGGGAGGGGTCGAAGCGGTAGATGGAGAAGGGGAGGGAGGGGAAGACGGAGAGGAGGGTGCGGCGGAGGGAGGGGGGGGAGAGCGAGAGGAAGTGGAAGTGGATGTTCTGGGGGCAGGAGGAGTGCTGGAGGACCGAGAGCACGCCGGCGAGGGACCCCCGGAGGTAGGTCGCGTCGAGGGTCATGGCGATGTGGATGGCCGGCGACTTCGCGCATCCGGGGCCGTTGCGGAACGACGGCGCCTCGCGGAACACGTGGCCATTGCTAGAAACGAGGAGGAGGGAGGATAATAGGAGGAGGAAGAACGGAGACGATGGCGGCATTGGAGGGAGATTGAGGGGGCGAAGAGGCGAGGTGGGTTTGGAGGTGGGTTTTGGGGGGAGGGGAGGAGTAAATGGGTGCATCTTATTGGATTTTGGTTTTTATGTATGGAGATTATTATTATTATTAGCCTGATTAGAGAATA
The DNA here is from genome assembly GCA_037177215.1 of Asparagus racemosus. Taxonomy (NCBI): domain Eukaryota; kingdom Viridiplantae; phylum Streptophyta; class Magnoliopsida; order Asparagales; family Asparagaceae; genus Asparagus; species Asparagus racemosus. Next base: position 8,275,588 of record JBAKGM010000200.1, on the reverse strand, counting down.
GTGAAAAGTTTTCATATATGCCCTCCTATTATTTGTATCTTATCTTCTAGTATTTATTTGGCTTTCATATAAGATCTTAATCATTTTCAATCATATCAAACAAACCGCTAATTATATGTTCACCAAATTCTCATCTAGAAGTTCGTTGCTTAAAACAAATAAACAAAAGGCTCTATCATCAAAAGGTTCTGATCTCACCGTTCGAATCTTACGAATGTGGAAATAAAACTCCTCAATCGCACCCTTTATTTATATAAATGCAAGACAATTCATTTTGCAAGTAACTAGTTCAAAGGCTTCCCCTTCTGCAAAAATAAAATAGAGAAGGGCCAAAATACGAAATCTCGCAGAGTAAATGAGTCCAGAGGTGACTACAACCAAATACACGGGTCCGCGTCTAATCTGATGGCTGGCAAAATTAAATTCCTAGAGACCAGGTTGGCTCTGGACTGGACTTAGACCCGTTGTCCTCTAAAGAAACGCACCCAAACTTGTACCCTGCGTGGGACCCGCAAATATGCCACCTTTTAACCCCTTTACTATCCCACTAGTATAAATGGGTCCCAAAACTTGTGGTGCGATTCAAATCCCTCAAAAGAATTATTTACATATACGCGTTTTTAGCTTTTAGACTTTATGAATATATATTTTTCTGTGTCAACCCAGCTGGAAGCGACTATTACCATAAATAGCATTAGTAATGATTTCAGAATAACGAGAAAATTAAAGTATTTCTGCTTATTAAATACCTTGCTATATTCAGATGGGGGGATGAACAGAAATTGCTCTGTAATTAATTGCGCATTATATTTTAGAGGTTGGTTTTTGAAAGCCCCTTCCTACTCTTTTATTGGCGTGTTCAAAATAATCCCTTAACCTTCCAAAGACATTTTGAGAGTTAAAAGATAGTTTCATCTTAAAAATTTTAAAGAAAGGTTCTTGAATAATAATAATCTTAACAGTTGAATTTAATTAATCTAATTCTTTGTGAGATACTATTATTTTCTGAATTTGTGTAACTCCATATTTTAATGTAAGCTACTTTGCTAAGGGTTTCTTTGAAGCAAGTTCCAGCAGTTGTGCGTTGAGCTTGCAGATATTTCAGAAGGAAAAAAAAAAAAAATCAAATTTCTTGAGGTTTTGATTTTTGAAGCTTATAATATTCTCAATGTGATAAATGATGTAACTGCAGAATATCACATGAGCAACCAACAATGAGCTTTCAAGAGGAGACAGAGGTCGAGATTATATTATACCAACTTGATTAGAGTCCATACATATAAACTGTACAGCATTTGAGCACTAAATGTATTATAAATTTTTGTTTGGTAGAACATCCATATTGGCCAGCTCAGGCCTGTCTTTACTATAGAAAATCCAGATAGCACGACACTATTATTTCTTTGGTAATTGCTCCAGGGACCATCAAGTACAAAGCAAAATAGAGTATCCAAGGATTGAGGCAGAGATCAAGGTCCACATAAAAACTGTCAAAAAATAAAAAAAATAAAAAAGGTCCACATATAGATCTAATTTCACCTTATTACCTGATAGCTCATATCCCTGCAATTATATATGCTATTTTGCAAATTATTACTGCAGTTGTTTTCATAATTTTCCAGCTAACAAACAAGCGTCAAAACATTCAAATGTCTAAAATTGACAGTGCCAAGGACACACCTAAACTGAGATGCACACATTCATTAATCAAGATTTTTATCATACATCGCGACAGTCCAGTACAAAGTTCTAGTTTATTCTCGTCTTCCCAATCCATGTTTTTCTTATCTTTGTAAATAAGTAATTATTTACAATTATTTACAATACAATCAATAAAGTCCAGACACAGGCTTTTCTTCGGGGAAAAAAAAAGAGAAAACAAAGATTCATCGCATAGTTAGTATACCTCATATCCGGCAAAAATTCTGGTGCTACAAGTCATGCGTTATCAGTATCATGAGGTTATTTTAAACCAAATCAGAATATTTTACATATAGAAATATACACCTGAAGCTGAGTGCTGCATTAGCCTTGGTCTAGACATAGTACAACATCCCTGCTTCATTACAAGAATGAATATAATCAAAAGAAAAAAAAAAGCAAATCGTCCATGAATCATGTAGTTGAACATAATCAAACTCCTTCAAGCCCTTCATTCATAGGATTTGCCACTCATCTTCATCAACATTTGTTCCAGAGGGACTCCCATTCTCCTCTATGTCATAGGCCTCCTCCATGTTGTCATCTACTATGCCATTTTGACTGTTACCAACACTAGTTTTAGGGAAGCGAGTCTTGTTCGATTGAAAAGACTGAGCAACTGTGAACAATGGTGCTCCTGATGATCTCTCTCTCAACTCAGAAGCTCTGGAGCAGAAATCTTCAAAATCACCTGTGAATCATTTACCAAAATAAAATTAACGAGTTCAGACTGAAAATAATGAGGCTCGGATGTCTGATGAAAATGGAAAGAAAAGACACCTTTGTCGCGACAATAGAAATCCTATCGCTAGAGATGAGTCTGTTTGGTCGAGGGGCAAGTTGCGTACATTGCTGGAGGTATAAAACACAGAATGAAGAAAATTAAATGAAAAAAAAAAAAAACAATTGATAACTTCTTGTTAGTCAAAGTTGGAAATACATAAATAAAGAAAAAAAAAAAAGGATGAAACATACTTGCACTGATATGAAGAAGTATCGGCCTCCACATCCTGCTTTCTGATGTCAATGGCCCGTAATGAAAGGGAATGCAGTGAGATTGGTTCACCTTTCACACGTACCTTCATACATTAGTAACGCAGAAAAGATTTTCAGAAAGCAAAGAAACAATGAAAAATATGAACGGTAACATGACAAAAAGGAAAACAAATGCTTGAAAATCTACTGCTATATAACTCATAAAGCAACAGGCATCAGATTTTGATGCGGATGGCGGTTGACTTTCTCAGGTTTCAAACTTAGCAACTAACATCTTAGTACCAATGCCGCGAGCTTTGATTTATTTGGAAGCCAAAGCAAGAGTGTTTGATGCGAATGACGGTTGACTTTCTCAGTTCAGAAAATATTGAGTTTCCATATTTATTATATAAATTCCCATTTGTGTGTGTATATGATATACTGAAAATGAGTTGTTGCACGCGGGCAGGCGCGCGCGCGCACACACACGGACACACCATCTACATTTGTGTGTAAAATATGATTGTAACAGAGTTATAGAAGTTAATCTATCCAACTATTGAGACGAAACAATAGTTAAAATCATAATGAAAACATTACTACAAAAGGTAATCGATAAAGAAAATCAACGCTCCAGATTAATATCAAATACCAATTGGACTTCATGAGGATCCAGGTACAATGCTTTCTCATCTTGAACGCCAACAATATATGTGGAGGATCCAGGTATAATGCTTTCTCATCCAGATTAATGTCAAACACCTTGTCTTATACTAAACAAAGCACTTTTAAAGTAGTTCGAGTAACCAGTTAAATATTTACCTGGGATCGACTTTTTCTAGTCCAAGAACCAAAGGGATCAGTAAAAGAACCGGTGACAATATGGGTATCATTTTATGAATGGATCCAACAATTCTCTTGTGCAGAGTGAGAAATCTGAAGATGGTGTTGTACTATTGACACTGGGTATCATTTTATGAATTTCAAAGTTTTGATGTCATGAATTCAGTATGTACTTTTGATTTTATATGTGCTTGTGTAGTCCTTCGTGCCCATAATACACTTTTTTGTTTGGTTGATTGATTATGTACACGAATTGTACAAAGCAATTATGAAATTCTTTGTTGCTTTGTACGATCTATTATTATCATAAAAAATTCTTATCTAATCCAATTTTTATAAATGAAATACATTATATAATTATTACAAGTATTAACATAATTACTTATCATAATTACAAATAATGATTTAATATAATTCAATATTATAATTTAGTTTAATTCCTTATAATATTATATAATTATATAATTATATTATAATCATTTATCATATATTTAGTACAATACTCATATTTATATGCACTATATTTTCTTATAATTAAAATCTCTTGGCCCCTTGAGATTCAACCCTTGAAGAAAGAGAAGTTATGAGGAGAGTGGTGTAATGGATATTGCATATTTGCATTAAGTAATATCCATGAGGTGTTATATAAATTAGAATTACAAACGTGAAGATCTAGGAGAGTGATTTTATTCTTGAAGAAAGAGAAGCTATGAAGAGAGTGGTGTAATGGATATTGCATATTTGCATTAAATATCATTCACGTGATGTTAAACAAATCAAAATTATACATATGGAGATCAAGAGGAGGGCTTCTATACTCTCTAAATATCCAAATTGATGAGGATTTCTCTCTATAAATAATCAAGTATTTAATTCCCCCTAAACTACTCTCATACAGTGCATTTGTACCATCGCTATAAGTATATTATCCGTTATCCTCATGATACTTCATAATTATCAAAGTGAAAATTGGATGCACATGGAGCAGTGAAGAATATCATACTTTTTCCTTGATGAAATAAAGCTAGATGATTTTTTTG
>JBAKGM010000200.1:8252857-8270929 GCA_037177215.1 Asparagus racemosus | reverse complement strand
CTTCTTAGACTTGAAATTCGTTTCTTTTACATGGCAAAGGAGATGGAAAGAAAGAGAGACTGTAGTGTTTTTGTTATGAGCTTAGTTTAGAGTTATTTTGTTTCATGGTGAAAGACATGGTGAAAGACATGGTGAAATCTTTTTTCTTTTATTGCATGTCAATTATTGATTGATAGATGTTTGTCTTAAATTAGCTTTATCGGCCGACACTCAAGCTAAAGAGGTAAATAAAGGCTTTTCCTTGCCTATCTATAGAGATAGAAAAGAGTATAACTTTTTATCCCTTTTTTATTTGGTTGCTTGCTTTTTCTTCAAAAAGTTTTATTTTATATATACTCTTTGAACGTTATATATTTTGAAAACTATATATAAGTCATTAAAACTGTTTCTTTGCCCTTCAAGATAGCTATGCTTGGATTTTATCATTCATCTAACTTTTTGAAAGCAAAAATTAGAATACTTTATTAAATGATTAATTTTTTGAGAGAGGATTAAAGTTGATCAAATTAATATTTCACTTTATCTAATAATTTGATAAATTTGTTGATTTAATGGGTATTCTATTCTTTTTCCAAGTTGATAAGTTGGGGGTAATTTATATGCATGATTTCAGGGGTACATATAAACACCATAATAATTTATATATATTAATATATAATTATAAATTGATGCATTGAAATATTATTTACACTTAAAACTTATTTCTAATATTTAATAGGTATGTACACATACACATGCAACGCACGTGCACTATAGTAGTAGGGTTAAATGTGGATAGACCCTCTATACGATCACCAATTGCGGGTAGACCCCTAGAGTTCCATTGTAGTAGATAGACCCAGAGTGAACTTTTTTTATTCCTCTACCCTCAAAGAAGGGATTCTTTTTTTTTTTTTTTGACAAATAGATCTCCTAAGAGTAAAAGAGTCAAAAAATCACTCAAGGGGTTTACCCACAATTGGCAATAGTACAGGGGGTCTATCCACAATTAAACCTTGCGAACATGATGTTATGTGATGCTTCATCCACTGACCTCCTGAAGGGGCCTCCTCCATGATCTTCCTAAATGAAGAAAAACCAATGCCTGCAAAATGTTGAGGAGGTGGTATTTTCAACATCAAGAGGTGACCATTAATACTACTTAAAGGTATGTGAACAAAGATAAATTACCAGAAAAATACCAGGGCAACAAGCATCTGCCTGCTTCTGATCATGCACCCCCAATTAACATCACTTGTGAATTTTGAGTCAGAAATAGCATCAAAACCTACAGAATAGATCTTAGTAAGTGTCTAACAACAACGGGGATGCCTGTTTTCGCAATTTAGCGATGGAAAAGAGTATTCATTTAAAAACTAACCATTTCTACATGTCATCCAGATTCTCGATGAGAAATCATGGGAAAATGCTGCCAGTCCGCTATCAACATTTGTTGAATCCTCGGGTATAACTTTATAGCATATGCCCAAAAGCCATATGTCACTGGTTGAGCTCAAAACATCAGGTTTTCTCGTCCATGATATTAACCCTTGCAGTCTCCTAACCGAGCCAGCATACAAAATTTTATACACCGCTGTTGTCCATCTATGCCTCCTAGGATTAGTTTCCCTTTTTCCTCCCCAAAAAGAACCAACATATGACTCAAATATGAAGAAGGTTGATGCAAAGAAACTACACAAGAAAGAAGCCTTTGGGGTTGTATAATGTATAATTTTTTGCTCTGAAAAATCAGTTTCTGAATTTGTGGTTGCCGAATTCGTTGACATCACCTATTCATAGTGCACGTCATCAAGCACATTAAGAGCAGCACATAGATAGGAATCAAAATGATAAAATAGATGTCAAGGGAAAAAAAATCAATAATGTGAAATTTAGCCAAAAAAAAAAAAGGTACCAGACAGATGTTATTTCACTAGCCATCATTGATCATAAGTTAAAGGGATTCTTGATGCGTAACTAGTTAAACTAAAACCCTAGAATAATTATATTGATCTTCCAAATTAAAAACAGTCCACGCTACTAAATTTTTAATCAAAACAATAATTTTTTGTACCAATAAAATGAGGCTTGGCCCCACCGAATTTTTCCACCATTTGATTGAAACTACATCCAGCTTTAACCCTTATGCAGGAAAGCAACTCGTATTGACCTGAGTTAGTTGGTGCACACAACCATCCTTTTTTTGTTTTAGTATATGAACAGTTGATTGTCCAGACATCAAAACTTAAGGATATATACACCCACAAAGGTCCAATCATGATAGCACACGATAGAAGGTATACAAGTGTAAAACAAACGGAGAGTTTCCATTGAAATACTGCAGTTGAATTTGGTAAAACAGGTTCCTATTGAAGTTGGAGGTAGTTTCTTGTAAGGTGTAACTTACTTGAAACCAAGAATTTTACAAGGCCAATCTTCAAGAATGTACCATGAAACTTGGAATATTTTGAAAAACATACCTTGATTCTTTTGGTTAACATGGCTACAACAATCATGACAGTTTTCTGCAAAAAAGGTGGTTTTATGAAAATATATCAACTTGTGGTGATTGCATGGACTAATCACGGTAGACCTTTTTTAAACAACTCAGAAAAGCATTTCCCCTTGAAAACACATAACACACACCTTTACAACCTATGATTTCAACAGTTTTATACAAATTCCCCTTCACAACCACAAAATATGTCGTCAAAAGTGAAATTTTTAATGGGTTTTCAATTGAAACCCTAAATTTTCATTTCCATCAATCCTGAACTTTATCAATGTTCAAACTTATGAACCCAAAGAGACATTTTTTCCCCCAAAACAACATCATATGTGTAATCAAACCCATGATTCCTTTCCAATCAACAAAACCCATCTCCAACCTCAACTGATAAAATAAAAAATGATACTAAATAAAAGACCCAACTCAAATTAACATAAGAAAATGAGAAAAAAATATCCATAGAAATTGAAAGAACAAACCTCGAATGTCGTTTTTCTAAAAGCCTTAATAATAAAAACCATTGAGAAGAGAAGGAGAATCCCCTTTCTAATCATGTTGCTTCTTCGAAAAGAGTTTAATGTTTAGTTGTACAAGTAAGCAAAGGTAGAGAGAAAACCAACCATTGAAGCATCACAAAAAAGTAGTGTTCCAAGATTGAAGGTACCCATTTTTAAAAAGAAAAGAATCCTCTTTTCTCCTCCAATTAAATACTGCTCTTTTGAAGTAAGGTATGAACCGAACTGGGTTGAAGACAAAACCAGTTTGAACTAAGAACCCGACCATAGGCTTAGGATGTGCTTGTTTCATTTTTCAAAATTATAAAAAATCATTTCTAGTAGTAAAAATCTATTTCCATACTCTTATATGGGTTTCTAGGAAAAGGATTTTAAATTTTGGTTCAACTTGAAATTACAATGAAGAAAAGATTTTCAACATATTGTCTAGTTTGGATTAAAAGAGAAAATGGAAAAGCAAATAAAGTTTAATCATTAAAAATGAATTGAGAGAAAACACCTAATCTTCATTATTTAATTATTAAAAGCACATTTCCACTCCTTTTCACCACATTTCCTCTCAGTTTGAGTGGCAATTGTTTCACCGAAAAAAGTGTATTTTTTCCAAGTTTTAAGAATATTAAATTTTAGCGGTGAAACAAACACGAGAATTGGAAAAACAAAAAATCTTTTTTTTTTGACATTGTCAGAAGGCTTTCGGAGGTTTTTCTATGAAACAAACATGTCGTTAAGGGACCATGATAGATTTTGAATCGGATAAATTTCACTAAAATTACCCTAAATTCTTACCGATTTTTTGACAAAAATATTGTATACTATTTTATTAGAGTAAAATAATAAACCATCATAACATTTCAATTTAATATAATAATATCATTAAATTTTAGGTAGTATCATGAATTTTGATAATGTCACTAGGTACATAAAACTTCATTTATTGGCAAATAACTATTACAGAATTTCTGGTATTATTTTCACAAAAAATTTCATATAGTTTTATGATTTTTTTTTTCCTGTCTTTTGAAATTTATGATGTGTAAGATCTCTGATGAGTTCATTGGTTGAAAAAATAGCAATCGTTATTAAAATGCATAATGCGCATCCAGGGAATCGAACCCTGGTCAGTACCGTGGGAGGGTACTATGATACCACTACACCAGATGCGCTCACCGGCTAGTTGAATTAGTAAACGTTTAAATAATCGTAAACACATATAGTTTTCCTCCCGCCAAAACCTCTGTGATTAATCAATGATAAAATTAATCAATGAGTCTCATCTCAATCCTTATTGATGCCATCCTCATTTTCTCTGTACTTCATTTCCTTGCATTCTCTTTAATGGACTCTTAAGATTTCAGACCTTCACTGGATCTTATCTCCATTCACCATTTATCGTTGAGGAATGAGAACTGATCAGAGGAAATTCGAAGATAACTTTGGACAAGAAGATGTTGCAAATGAGTTTGGGTTTGAGCTTTAACAAAATGGGTTATAGGGTGAATGATTTTGAATTTACATGGCAAACAGGTTTGAGTTTATAATGAAAGGGATATAATTGTCCAACTACTTATTCTGTAAAAGTTAATAGAATATTCCACTCTCATTCTACCAGATACTAACAAGGGAGACTAATATCAGCATATTAAAGTGATTTGGGAGTTGGGAGACTGACATCAAAATGGGCAAATTTTCAAAAAGAGGAATTTCATTATTTACTTGTTTTAATGCCCAAGTATTTTGAGATTAGCTATATCCTTTCCAATTCACGCGTGTTTTTATGGAGAGCATGTGATAATTTTGAACCACCAACCTCTCTTTTCTTCTAAAGAATCAAATTAGATTTCTAATAACTTGCAAAATTAAATTAGATCTCTACTTGCAAGCCTAATTATCCAAAATTGTCAATCCTAGGTAATTAAGAAAACTATATTTTCACAAATCGATCAGCTTTCTTGTCAATGTGATGACGTGGCTAAAAGTTGGTCAATTTTCACAATTGAATATGAAGTAGGTCAACTTTTACAATTAAATGTTAAAATTGGCTCTTTTTAAAAATTTATCCTATCAAAATACAATAATTTGAGGGGCTAATATCAAAGTACTAAAGATATGAAAGATTTGAGGGCCTAATAATCTAATATTGAGAGAATTTTGCTTGGATGCTCCTAAAATTTTTAATTATTTCCTTTTCTCTGAAAAAGTTAATATTGAACATGGATAAACCCTTATTCTTTCTAATCATCTCCTTTTCCTCTTTCTCTAATCATCTCTTCTTAACTTCTTTAACTTCAATCTCTCTCTCTCTCCCCCCCCCCCCCCCCTCTCTCCCCCTTCTCCTCGCCTCTCTCCTAATGCCTCAAATAGAATGTTTGATGTTGAGTCTAAAAGAGGAAGAGGGGAAATATATTAAATTTTTGATAATTTAAGGATGAAATTGATAGTTGCACGCATCGAATATAGCCCTTAAGAAACTTGGAGTAAATTTCTGGTATGAATGCTAGCAATATCTGTAAAGATGAATTGCAACCGTCATGGATCAGATGGAACCAACATGGATAAACGGGCATGTCCAGCATGAAAAGTGCCGAATCCTAGTCATATCCATTTTTATGTGGATGCATGTGGTTTTTATTCTTCAGATTAGATGGAAGGTTTCATTCCGTTATCATTTATCGGCCAAAGCAATGGTTGGGAAAGCCTCACAGAGAGGGATTGCACAAAGCTTTTTCTTTTTCCCACTCGTCAAGCTACTGCCGAACCCTTCTCTATATAGAGAAGGGGGCAGCCGACGTGATGGAGAGGCCATAGAGATTTAGGGTTCGGCGCCGATCTACAGGGTAGGGGATGGAGCAGCCGACTTGAGATGACAGAGAGGGGGCTAGGGTTTTCAAGGCAGCCGACGGAAGAAGCAAAATGAGGATAAGAGGGTCGGGTGAAGGATAAAAGGGAACTGGGCCTCTTTATCAAACTGGGCCAACAGTTCATGGGCCAACAAATAGCAACAGTTCCATTCCGTTATCATTTATCGGCCAGTTCTTGGATCCCCACCAGGAGTTTAGGATGACATGTCTAGTTGAAAAGATCGACACACGCAGTGGGATTAGGCAAATGTCAATAGTAGTAAGACAGATATTCCTTTGTCGGGAAAGCTGGTACTAACTGAAGAAAGGATGGTAAGGTTGGTTGGTACTAACTAATAAAGCCAGAGATTCCTCTGTCGCTCAAAAAAAGCATTGGGTATTCTTAATAAAATGTAAACATACAAAACCATTGATTCATGCAAATGAGATGCATAAAGAGCAGAGAGGCCGGAAGATATACAACTAAGAGGAATCAAGAGATAGAAATTGAGAATGAAAGGAAAGGAGTTTCAACAACATGCAATTGAGGGTGAAGGGGTGACAACTGGTCAAGGACGTAGAGAATCAGGACTCGAGAAAAAGCTAGACAAAGCATTAGGACTTAATTGATCTCTAACTCTTATATTTTGAGATTTATACATAGAGGGTCCAAATTTGGACTAAGAAGTCAATTTAGCCATAAAATCCAAACACAACCTTTACAACAAATGTTACCCTAAAATCATTTTGTTTTATAAAAGTGGTATGCTGTTCGATTAGGCCTAAGCGATACATGGGCTGCCTGCTTAATTCTTAATAGCTAGGTGAGAATGGGCTGTTTCCCTTAACCCCACCACATCAAAAAGAGGTTTATTGCCAGCTTCAGGCTTCAGCATAACAAGTGACAAGCCCTATAAAATAATATTTCAGCCAACATTCCATAATTGCAGTCATGGCATGTGTTATACGGCGATGAGTGCAATTACTATGCCGACATTTCTAGGATCCGACATGATTAGGATCGTCTGGCATGTTAATATGCCAGATTTTGGTCATGTGAAACATAACGGTATCTTTTCCTTTGTGAACGTTGACATTAAGTAAATCTGGAAAAATATACCAACGGTAAGTTGAATTTCTTTTACAGTTGTAGCTCAAAATAGAAAATTATTTCATATCCATGTCGCACTCGTCAAATGATATCGCTAGCCCGTCAATCCCATAGTAACTCAAGAGCATCCTTGACAGAAGGTGGTTCTTGATGGATATTGGACTCATATTTTATCAACAAGCCAATCTGCTTAAGCTTGGATTACAGGATGGATTTATGGAGAAATGAGACGAGTTTATATAGACAATGAATTGCTCCCATTTAGATGTGGACCTGTTAAGGTACAACATGGGTTCGTTGGATGTGAAGTTGACTTGTGGATGTATTAGATGAGTTTGTTGTCAAAGGAGGGCTGATAGGAGTTGCCTTTCTAGATGTTCATACTTAAATGTGATGTCTGGGAGATATTTGATGAGTTCATAAGATGGTAGATGCATCCATAGATTCAAGAGATCTAGGGCGTTCAAGATTGGTGAGCTTTAATGCTAATACAACAAATTAGTGAGTTCCTTTCGTGTACAGGAAATTATTACACCCATGTTTGGAATTAAGTTTCTTGTTGAAGTTATTTTGAACTTAGAAAGAAACTTCTAAGTAAAAAGGTTCCACCTTCTGAGGTGTACCTAATCAAAATAGAAGCTTTAAATTCTAGGTAATTTGTCAAATTGTTACGAACCTGATACGATAAAGTGTAGTAATTGTCTAATTGATGAATAATTAGCCACTCAGAGCACTCCAGTTTTAAAGGAGAAAGAATTTTACTTGACCTACTCAAGCATAAACCTACAAGTTTGTTGTATTATGCTCATCATGGTTCCTTCAAATGTTAAATGGATGACCATTAAAAAGGTCCAAAAGTCTCTATTTGTGTTTCCGATAACAAATAAAAGCAATTTTTAGTAGAATAACACAGTGACGTGCATACCCTACCCGTGACGGACACGTCGGTTGTGTATAGTTTGTTTTGGCTACACGTAGGGTACAATTCTTATTGTATCATTGCTCTTTTGCATGAACAACTTTGAAATTTGCTCGTTGTTGTTCCAGGGTACATGCTTGTTAGCATAGATAGAGAGACAAGATAAATTGCAAATTTAGATAATAATAATTATATCATTCACGCATATAATTCGTATTTGAGAAAAGTGTGGTATAATTATTGCTTTGTTCACTAATTTAGGTAAATTACTTATCTTGTGGTTGCACAATTATGTTCGTGCGTGCCTGCAAGCGCAAGAATGCGAACCCCAGTATGCATGAATTATTTTTCATAAGGGAATTATGTGCTTAACGCAACATTTTCATCAATTTCGACACTTCATAATTTGGAGGCTTACGAAAGTTCAAGGCCTTCATTTTCTCCGGAATGTACATGTATATATTGGGTATTGCATTCTTGATATAAGTATGATATGTTAATTACTTCCTTTATTAATTTAGGTAGGACACTTACCAGCTTGTATGAACATGAAAATCCAACAATGGATGGATAGACAAATAGATGGATACGAGAGGACACTCTTAGGCATGCTCCAAAATGCAGGACATTTGAGAATTGTCATATTCATGCAGGACATTCTTATTCAATTGCTTATCTATTGTTCATCAACTTTGACTTAAAGTGGGCAGCTCCAGCTATCATATTTATAAGAAATTGGATCTGATCTTAGTCTTTTGCCCGTATTATCTCAGTTCAAACTGTAGCATTTGAAGTAATGGTAATTGCGTTGAGTTAATGGTATCTAACGGTATATACTTGTGAATCTGTGATATATGCTGATGTTTTTTTCTTTGAATTAAACAACATTACACCACATGACTTGTTGGGTTAGTATTATGATTTTACTGAAAATACCTGGATCAAGTGTCTCATGTGTTTAGTAAAAGTGTTTTGCTTAAAATACTAGGATCAAGTGTCTTATTCATATATTTATCTACAGGAAGTTACCTTATGTACATAGATGCACATCTAGGTGGGTATCTGCAGAAAAGAAATGGAGCCTAGATATTAGATGCTTCTAAAAGCTAAACTCTAATGTATGCTTAGACGTCATTTGAGCAGTCACAGAAGTTGTATGTATTTTAGTTTCTTAAAAAGTATACATCCACAAGTCAATGGTATTTCCCTTCATGAAAAAAAAAAAATTCAATGATATGTTAAATGTTTTCCTTCCATTCTACAGAACGCAGTTACCACTTATCTGAAAAATTCTGCACTAAGTAAATTTATTGTTTATTTATTTATTAGGACATCTTACATATGCCTCCAAACGTAGAAGTTCTCTGAATTGTCATGTTCGACATCTTTCATTGTTTGTTCAGCAGTTAAATAATATGCAGAAAGAAATACTTGTATGCATGCTGTCAGCTGTAGGATTTTGCAGAGTTGTTATACTTGGGGGTTTGTACAAAGGAGACCTCTTAGTGCTAGTGCACTGATTAGGAAAAGTGATAGTATTATAGTTAATGGGCCTAGGAGATCTATAGGCACGCCTAAAAGAACTTGGTTGGAAGCAATTAAGAAAAATATGACTATGATAAACTTAATGGAGGAGATGTTCCATAATAGAATGGACTGAAAGAATAGGATTCATGTAGCCGACCCCAAACATTTGAGATAAATGCTTTGATGTTGTTGTAGTTGTTGTTATACTTGGGGGGTTTATGGCGTATATTAAATAGATCATGATAGTTCACTAAAGAAGAGCGATTGTAGATATGCTTTATTTTATGATTGTGTAGATATGACACCATTCTCATGGTAATATAAGTTGTCTTTCCCAGTATTGCACAGTTGTTCCTGAGGAATACGTAAGGGAATACTTGTAGTAATATTTAATAAATTATTATATGTACCAATAATTTTTATTTCAAATTTTCCTTACACGTGTTCGTATGCTTTCAACTGTAGGATCTTGCAGAGTTGTCATGTCTGCGCTTTTGTCATGTAGGATATTTTTTATGCAATTTTGAAAATTTTGAAAATTTGCATTTGATAAGAACATTTATAGATATGCTTTAATGTAGGATATTTTTTATGCAATTTTGAAAATTTGCATTTGATAACTTTTCTCATGTTGGAGATAATTTAGACCATCTATATGTCTCTGTTTCGCCGGGATGGACTTGAGATATAGGTAAGATGAACACTTGTAGAAATATACGTGCACCAAATTTATGATTTTCCAGTGTACCCATTCCAGCTGCTTGTAGTTTTTGGTTATGACTAGATACATCATGTAACAGTTGTTCACTTCTTTAATCATACGACACAATTGGTTCCCAGAAGGAAAAAAAATACAGCATTATCCTTTTTCGTCTTTGTTCATGCCAGTTAACATTGCTATACATCTCATGAGCTTGGTTTCATATTCTTTAGCTTGAAACTTGACCTTTAGTACTGCTCTTGCAAATACTTATTTGCTTATTTCCTAATAATTGGTTACCCTATGTTTCCATTCCAATAATAAGAAGTTCATAGAAGTCAAATGGTTAGAAGGGATTTGCTCTTTGTAGTATTAATCTTTTATTTTCTTTTCTTTTCTTTGGTAGATAGTAGACAGTCGATGGAAGATGGAAGTTGAAACATGTCATCTTCAAGAACGCAATAGCTTGTTCAGAGTATGTTGAGGTCTCCTCCAACAAAACTGTTTTAATAAGTCCACAAGAACGAAGTTATCCGTTACACTCCACTTCACTGGCATTTGCGTTAATGGTCGTTGTTGTCCTAATCCCACAACTCTGAGACTGCAGGCCATTATCACCGGATGATCTCCTCCTCTCGATCTTCAACCGCCTCTTCTCACTGCACTTCACTGGCATTTGCTTCCATGTTTCGTCTTCTCCAGCGACATAAACGCAGTCGCTGGTCCCTCCCCCAACTCCCTGGCTTCGGCCTCGCCATGTGAATTTTCCCCACGATATCCATAAACAAACCCCCCCACCCCCCCCCCCCAAGCCCTCTTCATAAAGTTCATCCTATAACTCTGCCATCCAACCGCACCGGCAACAGTTACCCGTTACACTCCACCAGATGTCCATCCCATTTTTGTAGCTTTACAACATCTAACGCGTCCGAACAAAACTTGTGTACTCTTCATTTAAATCCACAACGCAGAACGTGTACCAAGCTAATAAATCACGTAAGAACACCACCTGTTTTTCGTCAACGACGGGTACCAGGCTAACAAATTCTATCAGCACGCTTCATACCTAAATACATTTATGAACACTATTTTCTCCCAAAGGTGTTCAGACAAAACTTGAACAATTAGGTTTTTCAAATAAATTTTGAGGTTTATTGCTTATATAATTTGCTTAAATCGTATGTGCTTTGGCAATTAAGTAGTATAAGGATAATTTAGTAATTTGTAAAAATAGTTAACTTCATTTAAGCAGAATATATGAGAATATTTCAAGATTATTGTAACAGTTACAATAGAGGTTAAACTGAAGAACAACTGCAATTTTAGAATGTAAAATAGTAATTATCATGGTTTGGGGTAAATTTTAGAGTAGCTTTGATTTAGAGGGTGCATTTCGGAAAAGAAAATCCTAAATTAGTAATTTTGGTTCTGATATGATATTGTTAATCTAATTTATATCTGAGTAATAATATTTACATTATTATAATGTAAATCAAACTCTTAGTGTGTGAGAAAGTAAAATACAACTAGATTATCATAACATTATATCACATGAAACCAAGTACTAGAGTTGATTCGGGATCAGATGAGGAGCTATATGCTGCAAAAAGCCTAACCTGCAATTTCGATTTGAAAATGATTTACTACGTATGGACATTTTACCAAAATATATATCATCGAGGAAAAAGATATTCACACAACAAATGAAATTTAGCAATGTATTGATTACATGATAAGAAATTTGACTGTACTGTTTTAATAAAAGACATACTGTACACTTACATCTACAACAAAATCACAAAGAGAAGTAAATCACGCCAAACAAGAAAGACACTGTAGCCACATTTCACTTGAAAGTTTCAGTGGTCATCCTCAATCACTTACAGTATTTCTGGCTAGAGTGTAAAATCTGGGAAATTTCTGCCTATAGGATTGAGTGATGAAACCATGCAATGAAATCTCTTTCAGCAATACAACACAAATCGGAACAATATAAACGTATCCTCTAACCTCGATTCCATTCCAATATCATCTAATACCCTGATTCATACAGCACCAAGTTTCATGCAGATGTTATTATCAGTAACGCTAGAAAAGTACTTATAGCATGAACATGTCCAATGCTAAACCTTGAACATCAAACTTGCCGAATAGCCAGTTTCACCATAGCACAAGGGTAAAACATCTTTGCGCAGATAACCCTGAAAGAAATGCGTGCGCATATTAACATATTCACAGTCTGCCTCCATTAAGTTCGTTAGTGAGGAGGAAAACACTCGCGATCCATCTACGCAGCAAGAGAGAGCATCTCTGATTGCAGATCATGAAGCAACCCTACATCTAACCAGTTGCATTGAGGCAACTGAGGAAAGTATTGTTGGTCTCCACTGCTAAAATCGATTGAAAACAAGAACGCAATCCACCGCTCGATAGCCTAGATTCCAAACATCAAGGAATTCTAGCCAACTCTCCTGATGACCATTTACCCGTCTCTTATAGCTTACAAACAACAGAGGATGTTGCATGGACTAAATAGACAGAACAACTGCTCAGACAAAGTCTTCGAAGAATTTTTGAGTTACTCACTTCTCGAGGTATGGGACTTCCTCTTCTGCTAGGCTTTTCTCAATATTTCAAGCTGGTGCTCTAAGCCTGGCCCTGTACTCATCTCTCCTGTGATGGTTTTTCACGCATGAAGAGCACATTCCTATCCCATCTAGAAACATAAGTTTACTGAGGAAGAATTCAATTCCAGCAAATACAATAAAATATTGATTTGGGTCTTGATTGACTGGAAAAGAACGCTTGAGACAAGAAAATTACATCATAACAACAATTGCACCATTTTGAAATTTTCTCTTTCAACATTTGATGTAATCAGGTAACTATGTTCCCTTTTGTTTTCCCCTCCCACCACCACCAAGTAACTTAACTTCAAAAAACACAAAGCTACTCGGTGCACAATGCCAGGCCTCTCTTACGACAATCGCAATAAGAGGCCGAGCCCTCCGAAGGAAATGAACGTAAAGAACCACACGCTTGCTTGAGCTCATTAAACCTACTAAGGTCAAAATTGTAGGCTTTCATGAGCTTCTTTTGCTTTGCATCCAAGCGGCTCTGGAAGAAACTCTCGAAGGAAGGTTCTTTCGATGTCCTGAGGAAGAAGCTGTACCCAGCCAAGAAGTAGATGGAAGTCAAGTAAAAGCAAATGGGCTCCATCACATCCCATGAAAGCTCCCAGAAAGTAAGCCTCATCAGCCCAATTGTTTGAACGACCATAAATCCAAGCCCACACCATAGCTCCTTTTTCACCCGAGCCTCTGCTAGTTTATCGATTATTGCTTTCTGCTCTTCGAGCTCTCGGAGCTCCTCCTTGCGACAATCATTTTGCTGGGGAATTGGCAGACGCTTCTGCTGGGGGATTGATAGAGGGATAATGCTCTCAACGGCTTTAGCTACCTGTGATATCAGAAGGAAAAGAAAAAAAACATTTTGGCTACTTGGTCTCCGAAAGAGGAAAAAACTCTAGGCAACTTATGTTAAACTCAGAAGTACATGCGTGTAGATTTTATACTAGTATGGATATTATAATAATGCTTACATAAGGGGGGGAAATTCTTTTGGTTTTTGTCACTGCACAAATTAGTTTTTGATGAGCAAGGCAAAAAACCATTCAGGGTTCAGAAGGATATCCAGGACATAACATTTTCATGAATAAAGAGACATAAAGATGTAGCATAGTGCGAAATATCAGGACAAAAACCAGTATTTGCATGAAACAGCATGAATAAGGCCATAATAGCAAAGGATAAAAATATTGACATTGAGTAACAGAATTAATACAAAATTTGCATGCGGAAAGATGAATAAGTGTTAACAGTTAAGACTCAACATATCAATGAACAATTTGGCTAAAGAAATTCATGGGCTAAACGGCACATGAGTTCATGAAACTAATCAGTAGAAATACTCCGGGAACTATTCTCTTGATTTTTAGCGAGAAAAAGGGGTGTGCTAAGAACTTCTAAATATCAATAATTACTAGAACAAAAGATACAACAAGAATTTACTTAAGCTGCCAGTCTACATCCAGTAGAGTATAAAAATAAACATGCTAGGAGCGTGAGTGACAGAAGCCAGCTTATATGATGCTAGTTAAAAAAACAATCTCGATGAAAGTCATAATCTTGCGAGTATAAGAAATCCTCAATACTACATGATATAGGAAATTTAAAGCGCACAAAACAAAATAAAACAATCACAATTTTTTATAAGAAATTTGTAACAAGAGCATAAAATGATATTGGTAGTTTGTGTAGTTAATAAAATACCCACATAACAGGTGTTCCAGGGTATTGGCAGTTCAAAAAAAGATCCCGACATGTTCAGTGTACGTGTCTACAATCTAGCTAATGTGAATAAGTTACCAAGTAAAACCTAAAGATATGCCAAGATGACTTTATCTACCTAAGGCATCCACTAAAAAATCTAATAAATTATACCCAAGTTAATAACATCGAGTTGTATTCCTCGTCCTTTATCAGATACAATCATACAGCTCTGATTTTGGGAGAAACCCCTACAGATCAAATTAAGATCGCTACTAATATTAGATTAAGATTTTTCTACAAGGCAAGAGTCACAAGTAGAAAAATGGGACTCATGAATAGTCCAATAAAGTTCAAAATTTTCTTATAGAAATAAAAATGCAAGATCTGATCCTCTCCACTGGCGATGGAGAGATCACTTTGTTAATCACGAACATAACCATCTAAGATCTGATAGCAGTTATGATTTGTCTCGAGTGCAAAATGGGAGTGAGTAAAATTCATGGGGAGTATGTTATAAGCTGTCTTATGCATAAATCACAACTGTCTAGATATTACTGAATGGTTTATTGAGGAAGTGGTGGTCCCTCCAGTGCCATCTTGGCGACGGAGAGGATCCAAATCCAAAATGTAAAGGTTCCAATATTAGTGCACATGCATGATTAAGGAAACAATTAAAGGAGAGAAACAAATTCTAGTGGATGACATATTGAGTACTGGCCTATAATTCATGCAACATGAGTTTTCAGATCTCTACGTTCATAAGTATCCCTGAATTGTTTTTCAGGTAAGTTAACTTCTATGCAGTTTAAAAACTAACAAGACTAGCCAACCAGAAGGAAAAGAGAGAAAAGAAAACAGACAACCAAACCATGCCAATATCTAGTAAGTAAAGGTCCCATAACTTGTGAAACTTCAACATGTGGCATGATGTAGTATCCTTTCAAGTATATTGGTTTAAACATTTTAAACTTAAAGAGGTGTAAAAGACAAATTACTAAATTACAGTAATTCGGATGGGGCAAGGAAATACCAAATACACTCAGAGAGATCTTGAGATTTATGAATCCTATTAATCTAGTTGAGTATTTAAGCCTGGGACAGCTAGTCAAATCCTTGTACTCTTCTATGTTTAGAGACTCCTGATTCCCACTATTTTTGATATATTACTAGTGTTAATTATTATTATTGGTATTTTGTTGAAGTTGGTACATATTAAACAACTGATCCTATGAATAATCCGCTACCTCTATATAACCAATAGCCTGAATTCATTCATAAGATGAATAAACATATCACACTAGAAATATGGTCTGTATCCTACAGTGATCAACTGCTTATAGCAATAACTTCTTGTAGGTAGCCCCTTTAAAAAAAATCTGACCCTTGTTTAGCTAATAAAAAGAAAAAGAAAAAAAAATTAAATATAACAACATTATAATGATATCTAAAACCATTACAAGTTTGTTGTATACTGAAGTCAATCGGGTATCTAATCTAACAGAAGTACTATCAAACTTTGAGGTTTCAAACAGAAACATCAATCTCTTCCCCTTGGAAGAAAGTTAGGAATAGTTAGATAACTTTTGTTATGAATTTGTATATTCTGTTTTACTCTTTAAAGAGAAGTAAAGAAATAAATGGTGTCTCATGGTTGGTTCAGGTCTGCATCCGAGGTTACCATATCAAACACGTAACCCTTCCTTACTTTTCCTGTAGAGAAGAGATAGAAAAGAAACACATGACGAAAATACCATCAGATCCCGGCAAATTTATTTTTAAACAGAATTTCTAAAGCTAATTTGATTGGGATTTTGCAATAAAAATCCAATTTTTCTTCTATTTTGCAGCTCTCCGGCCCTCCCTTCAGATCCGTGACCCCGTGTCCCCTGATAAAAATCCTAAGTAACTCAACGGCCTAAGCTTGCGAATAGAACAAAAATTGTATTTTTCCTGCAAAATCCCCAAATTGTCACACTAAGTTACGAACAAACCAAAAAAGTTAACAAAATTATACCTGATCGGGCCGAAGGAACACGACATTGCCCAAAACAATCACAGCTCCCGATTCATCGAGAGCTTCAGCAATCCCCAAACCCTTATCCAAACTCGAGATCTCACAGCAAACCTTCAAGAACTCCGAATATGATATCCACTCTCTCTCCATCGATCTCAACCTCGACCTCGCCATCTCCAACTGCGCTGCTTTCAGAACCTTTCTCACCTCCTCCATCGACATTCTACTTTCTCTCTCCTCCTCCTTTTTAGGAATCTGAGGAGGAATCAAGCAATCGAGTCGGATCCGAGGCCCGTTAAGCATCCGGATCCGCTCCATCAAGTTATCGCCTGCAGCGGCGGCGCGAAGCGAGAAGCGATCGGGAGGGATCGGATCCTTGTGGAGAAAACGGCGGGAAACGCCTCCATCGGATCCCGGCGAGATCTTTCGGGTGATCGAAGGGCGGAGATGGGACGAGCAGGTTTTGGCCATGTGGAGGAATCGGTGAGCGAGGGCTTTGTGGAACGCCATTTCTATGGAGAAAAAAAAAGAGTTTTTTTTTTTTTTTTGGGGTTAGGGTTTCAATCTATCGAAGTTTCTTTGTTCTTCGTTGAGAAACATGAGGAAGACGACGACGGGGGAATAGTATTTATAGGTGGTGGCAATAGCAAAGACACGAGATATTCGGACGATATATTACGTGGCAATGAGATATTAAAAACTTCGAACGATATGTTAGCATATATCCTTCATGATACGGTAAGCTTACAGCCCAGGCAACAGATTAAATTAAGTATTATCATTTGGTTCATGCACTTAAAATTTTTCTCTTATTTTTAAGATAAATCCCTCTGGGCCCCTCAAATTTGATAGCCGTACATGGAAAAAAAATAGATAAATACCATTTATATATTTTTCTTAATTTTATATTTAGAATAAAACAGTAATATATTAGACAGCTCAACAATACTTACCGTAATTATAACGTAAAATTTGACTGTTTCCGAGGCTTAGCCTAATCCTAGTCAGTTTCAATTAATGGAGTTCGGTGCTCAAAGAAAGCTGGAGTCAGCGAGGTGAAAGATCTTTTAGATTTACGTGGCGGTAACTATAACGTAAAATTTCAACCACCAAAAAATCGGAAAACGTCGAGAACTCGGAGTGTGTAGCTGGCAACCGGCCGTCGTACACTGACACGTCAAGCAACAGAAATCAACGTGACGACACGCGCGAAAAAATCGGCAAGCAATCGACACCGCGATACGAACGATAACCGTTTAAAGTAACGGCTAGTAATGGTCCCCCTGGTTATATTCCTTCCACTTTAGCGGGACTTGTGCGGACCGTAGATTTTGGGTCCAACTGGCGGGGGGTGAACTTTTCATGACCCCTTAAAGTTGTTCTATGTTGAGATAACAAATAAAAAAACTAAATGTGTCATTAAGCGCTGTAAACCATTAACAAAATAATTTAAGTTGTACGGATTAATTTCACATAACACCCCCTTAACTTTAGAGCGTCTCCACATAACTCTCATGAACTTTTTTATCTCATATGACACCCCGTTAAAGTGGACAAATTTTCACTTTAGACCATTTTAAGAATTTATTTTTAAATTTCGACCCGTTTCTCATTTATTTACAAATTT
>JBAKGM010000200.1:8197805-8211386 GCA_037177215.1 Asparagus racemosus | reverse complement strand
CTACCTACACAAAATAAGGACTGAGCAACTATCTTTGTCTCCAAGCATAGAACTAGAAGACCATGTAAGAGATTGTGCAGATCGGCTCACGAATATTTTATAGCTATCTATATGTACAGATGATAATATGTTCTGCTCTACCAAACTGTTTATCATAAGTAAGATTCTTTTCATCAAAATCAGCTCACTTCTAAATAGCAAAATGTCCAATTGTTTGCACATATATTCTATCATGCTTCCCAAAATATAGGTTACGTTTTTGTGCACAATGGCTTACAAATTTTGTGCTACTAATATTTTGCCAGACAACAACAACAACTAGCTTCAATTCATATTTTCCGAATTGCTCTTCTGCCGAATCTTTATGTACTATGTGTGAACCCATAGGCGGATATAGAATGGGGGCAGTCGGGGCAATTGCCCCCACTGAGCCCAACATATTTGTTTTTGGTATTAGGTCCAAAAACAAAAATTTTCAAAACAACATGCCCGAACGAGTCGAACCAGTTACCCAAACCCAATACCTGAACCCAACCCTAACTCTCAAACTTTCTCTCCCTTCTCACTTCTCACTTTCTCAGCCACATCCCTCTTTCTCTCTCAGTCTCGACTCTCACTGTCTCAGTCCCTTTCTCGCCACCCTTTCCCGCCACCTGCTAGAATTTGAGTTGCCGACCATCTCCCCCCGCCGCCCACCGGTCCTTCTCAGAGGTAAATTTTTAATGTTTTAATTTTTAAACTACTTAATTTAATTTATTTAATGTTTTAGCACTTATAAACTATTTTTAATCTTTAAATAGTTAATTTTTAGTATTTAGTTTAATTAAGTAGTTTAATTAGTTTAGTTAAGTTAATTTTAATTTAATCTTATTCAATTTTAGTTAATTTAGATGATTTTTAGTTTAATCTTGTTCAAAAATTGAGTTAATTTTAGTTAATTTTTAGTAATATTTAGTTAATTTAGTTAATTTTAGTGAATTTTATTTAATTTAGTTAATTTTAGTGAATTTTAGTTTAATCTTGTTTAATTTTAATGAATTTGAGCAGCTATGTGCTTGTTAATAACTTAGATACTTATATAGTTATGTTATTGTTTGTATTCTAGATTCTAGTCATGGAGAAGTTTTTTAAAAGAATGTGTCGTGAGGAGCAACCATCTATTCCTCAACCATCTTCTTCAAATAATTTTTATTTAGAAGTTGACTTGAAGGATCTTCCGGCGGATCCTGGACAAAGGCCTAGAATTTTAGACTATCATCCTAATCATCGAGATGAAATCCGGAGAGCATACTTACAAAAAGGGCCATGTCAACTACGGGAGCATAATTTCCCACAAAAGAAACATGGAAAAGTTTTACGGCGTTTCAATTCTAGTTGGTTTGATGAATTTGGGAATTGGTTAGAATATAGTATCCCAAAACATGGAAAAGTACTTTTGTTCGTGTACATATATGACTGCTTTGTTTTGGTGTGTTAATACTTACTTAAAGAATCATATACTGGTTATATTTATAGCTAGTGATCTTGCCCCCAATGACAAAATTTTTTGGATCCGCCACTTTAGAACCATATGAAGACATTATTCATTGATTCTCAACCAATCTTTTTGTCATCTTTGTCGCATTTGTACTTTTTAAAATGTAATTTTCCTTAATAATATGTATAGATGCTATAACATATATTTATTAATGAAACCGGATCTAATTTCATACTTCGATCGCTTCGGAGAAGCTTAGGCTATAGATAGTGTAGCTCCAACCAATATTAAAGAACATTATACAAAGAAAACATTGACACAACAAAATGAACAAAAATAATTGTGAATTTTTATGAATTTCACTTTTATTTCTCATAGCACAAAACTAATTTGGAATCCGCCTCTAGAATAGAACAGATAATCATTATCCAGTACGAAAACAAAAATTCAGAAAATGGAAATTCTATTTCACGAGAAATAAGAAACAAGAAACAAGAAACGGGGGGCGGTATCGCACGTGCGAAGCTCGGCGAGCGAGTCCGAGCTTTCTTCGTATATAAATACCATAGGAGGGCAAGCAGTCTCCTCTGCCTCCTTCGACTTCGTTTCGTCTCAATTTTGCTATTTTTAAACAAACCCCGTCCTCTTTTTCTCTCTCTTTCCCGTTAGAATTCGCCATTCTCGGAGCTCAACAACAAAATTTCGTTTAAATTTTGGGAAAAAAGGGGAAAGCGAAGGAGGAATCGAAGATATAAGGAGATTCCAGCGCAGTTGCAGGTATTTGCACTCAATTACTCCCCCTATTACTATTTCCCCCCTTTTAAAAGGGTCTTTCTTGTAAAATTGTTCTCTTCTTTGATCGCAACGAGGATGGATTCTTTTGATTGAGAAAATGTTTCTTTTCTATTGTATCGGATTCTTTTATTAGGGTTTTTAATTGATGGATCCAATGTCTTCCGATTGTTGTTGCTAGCAATCCAAAGGGGTCATTTCTATTGATCACCCATGGATCTTGCTGATTTCGTTCGTAGACTGGCAACATTTCAAACTTGTGATGAAAATTTTATCTTAGGGGATAATTTACATGCTTAGGCTTGTTAATACCGTCCCCAAAATAGTATTGTATATATTAATTAAGTTTTTTTTTCTTTATTGTGATTGATAATGGTGATACCTACGCTTTGGTTTGTATATGCAAGTTAGCATTTTTTTTAAACATTAGACAAAGTTGATGAATAAAAATGCACCTTTTCTTTGTGCTCATGTGCTTTATACTCGGCTCTTAGATCTGCAGAGGAATTTTTGATGCATAAGAATTGGGGGAATTTTGTTAAAGTGTTATAATGCCACTTTTCTTTTTTCCTCCTGATTTCTAATATGATTGATGAAGGTGATACCTGTGCGTGACAGTGGTAGGCAAAAACAGCGGTGCTTGAATGTAAAAGGCTAAAAGCTGCTTTTTTCAAAGTTACTACTTACTTCAAAACTACTGCTTCATGTCAAAGCGTAGTTTTTTTTTTCTTTTCTATAGAAAAATGGCAGTTTTTATTTATTTATTTCTGGGATATATGGCTACTCTAGCAGAAATTAGGTTGGTGGAATTGCCAATATTTTTAATCAGGGTGCTTAATGAAAATTTCGTGGGCAATTTCGTGACTTAGAAATCGTATGTATTCCAGTTATAATTAAAAACAAAGGAAGGAGAAATGGTTTGAAAATACGATTTCGTGACAATAATAATATTTTCCTTTTCTAAAGGAAGAATAGAGCATTGTTGTTGACTGCACTTTTGGAATTAAAGGGTTAAAAGAGAATTAGGATTAGATATCCTGCTTCCTCCTTTTAATGCACTACTGTGGCTGCAATAATAATTACCAGCTTGAGTTCTTTTTTTCTTTTTTCCACCTTAGAATAGTAGTTTTGACTAATAATTAATTGACGCTCCACTTGATCTCCACAAGAACTGGATGCCTTCCACAACTTTAGTTCTTGAGGAGTGGTTATAACTTAATATGCAGTAGTAGTGGAACTGTTGATTATCAATGACCAGTATGGTACCCCTTGTTTATTTGGTACCGATTTATAATTTGATTCTTATACATATTGTTAGATATTAGATGTTTTTCACAATTTTTTTTTAAAGAAACCACCTTTAAAGTAGGTCATTCTATAGAAACCACATTTGATTTTCAATTTATACGTAAACCACCTTTAAAGCATTTTTTTGGTAATTAACCACCTGGGCTCACTTTTAAGTCAATTTTTTTCGGTTTTTCTGTAATAATTAGTTGTCAAGTGTCCATTTAAATGCCTCGCACTGTATAAAACTTCATGTTTTTATGTTATTGAAATTGCACTACTCTGCATGCTAGTAAAAGTGAAGCAAATATTTAAAACGAGGGTTGTCTAATGTCTACTAATGGTAAATCTAGTACATGAGAGAGTTTGGTGAAAAGTTAGCACAAGTTGGAGACTTAGGGCCAGTTTGGCAACTCTCCCTAAACTAGTTTCAGTCTAAATCAATTTAGATCTGGAGTCGACGAGGTGGAGCAAAACAAAATCAGTTTAAAACACCAAAATTGACCCAACAAAACTAGTTTTAAGTCCAAATTTAGATTTTTTTGTGCGATAGGTTTAATGTCAAACTAAGTTTAATGTCGGACCCATTTTTCTTCCACTAACCTGGTTTAAGGGGAGTTGCCAAACGCGGTGCAGCGATACTATTTTAAAGTTTCAAATGACAAATTAACCAGCATTTAAAAGCCTGTTGCTCCTGTTGTTTTCATTTAAGTTATGTTTGGCAACTTTAGATTATAATCCACTTAGCTTATAATCAACAAATGGCTTATAATTCAATTGGATATAATCCAAAGTGTTTGGTAAATTTAATGTATTATAGTCCATTTCCAATAGTAGATTGTTTGTCAAAGGAGTGGCTTATAATCCATATTTGTTGTCAAAATGACCAAAAAATGGTTGAAGATAGAGAATAGAAAGCTTTTGAATTTTCTTAAATGTTAAGGGGTATAGTAGTCGTTTACTTGGTCAAACTATGTGTCTTATGAGCCACCAAAAATAAGCTGGATTATCCCAGCTTATATTTTTTTGGCTTATAAGTCAAAAAAGGTGTTTGTCAAACATGTCTTAGTGGCTTATAAGCCATAAAAATGGCTTATAAGCCACTTTGACCAATTCCCAAACCTGCTCTAATCTGCTTCCACTACCTGATAACATGTTGAAAAGTATTATGTTGTAGCAATGCCCATAATTTGAATTAACAAGAAGACCCTAGATTCTTGCTATAATAATAGACCACCACCAAACACTAGTGCCTTATTTTAAAAGGCGCAATTTCTTTCTACGCTTCTAGAACCAAAATAAAAATTCACTTATGGTGCTGGTGGCCTATTATCGTCAGGGGAGTTGGCAGGATTCAGTGCAATCCCTTTGACATCTTTACAGTATTCACGTGTTTCATTATCTTTGGTCTCTGCCAATCTTTTTTTAACTAGTTATAGTTCCATGTAAACTTAGATAGAATACATGGTGATGGAACTTGAACATATCGGCAGCTATGTCATCCTATCCATATTCCTTTTGGCCCCATACTTCCTGTTTCACTTTGTGTTTATTCATCTCTGAAGCAGACTGTAAGAAGTGGATAGAGAGGACAAAGTAGGACCTCATAACCTTTTGTGTCTCTACCGCTTCTTAAAGAATTTTAATTATGAGAAAGGATCCATGTGCTTGTTTTAGGATTGGGCATTGCCTCAGTGCTCATATCTTGTCCATATTCTGTTTATTTATTTGTTTTTCTTCTATCACATGTCCTTGTTTGGTTGATGTTGGAACTCATATCTCTTGGGCGTGATTTCACTTGTTGACAACCATTTTGGTTTAACCTGGTTTGACAGTAAAGACTTTCCCCCCTTCATCCTGTTTTCTTCCTTTTCTGTATGTATATTTATTTGCTGCTTGGCTTATAAAATCTTGAAGCACTGGTTCAAAAGAATTCCAAATCTGGCTTGAAAAAGGCTTGCCTTTATTTTAATACAAATCAAGCTAAATAACATTTTGGTACGTCTGTTGGATTATGCATGCCTCAGATGTGTGCTCTTTTTAGTTAGGCAGCCATTTCAAGCCCAAGAGACCTGTCTTATCTAACAATTGACTGAGTTCAGCATAGCTCTGAGAGATTTTTACAGGAAATTTTATCAAGTCTGGCAGGTTTATTTTCCCGTGTTATATAGTATGCTAGGGAGCCAGGAGGTAATGTTAGCTGTATAACCTTCTTGATACCCATTTATTTCTTGACTAGTACTTTGTTGGTTCCCAGTACCATTTATTTGTTCACTATCTACTATAGCCAGTATCAAACTATCAATATTTGTTTAATGAAATTGTATGTGGAGCAAAGGTTCATGAGAAAAATTTATGCTTGGTAGTGAGAATTCAGACATATTAGCTCTTCATCTAGTGTAGCAATGTTCACTATTGTAAATTTCTCAGATCGTATTAGATAACCACTGTAATCTGTTCTTTCCTAAAACTAGTTAACTAGTTAAATTATATGTATGACTCTTAGTATTTTCTTACAATCTTTTGTTGTATATGAATGGCTCATTTCTCGATGGAGACGAAAGCAGGCAGATATCCGTTTTCATAACCAGCTACGATGATGACACCTGTTATTCATCCAAATCTGTATACATGTTGCTGAAAAGCTTTGCAGTGCCATCGTAGTTATCTAGTCTCTTCGTTTAGGTCCGTATCTCGTGTGGTATGTATTTAGACCATATCATGTTCAGTTAGGTGGCCATAAGAATAAATCAGTCTTCTATTTTGGTTCTGGTTGTTGTGGTGTCATTGTCCTACCCTTGCTTCCTAATTCCTCTCCAGATCTGAAGCCTCTGACAAATTTCACAATAGATCTATGGGTAAATTTCACGAAACCTTTCTGAACTCCTTATGAACAACTTGAAGTAGTGGAAATTCTCACAAATGTCAACGTGCAGGGTAAAAAGTCTGTGTCCTCTTTACTTTTTATGTAAATCTAGAAAGGATTTTTTAAAAGCTATATTTAGTAGACCGGGGTAAAATTCTTGAGTAGTTGAGTCATTGCTATCAGTCTTGGTACCCAACTGAAGATAATTCTTCTAGCGTTTCTATGATTTATAAGGTTTATCAGAGTTCTGTTCTTGTAAAACACCCAAGTTCAGGGGTTTTGTAAAATTTACTCTTATTCTATCTAGTGATATTGTAAGTTCTCTCCTGGTGACTGCTAAAACCCATTCCTGCCCCCAAAAAACTAACCAATTGCCTTGCTTGTACCAGCCAATTCCTATATGGAGGTTGAAGGCATTCCAAATGGCTACTTCACTGAAGCGATTGAAGAATCCCGCATCGAACAGGAAGCTCAAAAAAAAATTGAAACTCCTCCACCACAACCATCAGTATCATCAGCCAGCGGCTGCTTCGACTGCAACATCTGCCTAGACTTCGCAGTGGACCCCGTCGTCACTCTCTGCGGCCACCTGTACTGCTGGCCCTGCATCTACAAATGGCTCGAAATGGACAACACCACCGACTCCACCCAACACTGCCCTGTCTGCAAAGCCTCCCTCTCCCAAGACTCCCTCGTCCCCCTATATGGCCGAGGCCACAGCAACAAAAACTCCCCCCACGAAACCTGCACCAACATCCCTCAACGTCCCAACTCCTCAGTCCATCACCAAAGATCACAGTCCGAGATCTCTGACGAGGAAGAAAACCTTAACCCTAACCACAGGCATCGGCATCATCATCATTATCATGTTCATCAGCACGAGCATCATCATCATTATCCTTTGTTGACGAATAGAGTGATTCATTCCACGGCTAGGGGAGTGCTGGGCGGGATGGCGGTAGCCGTGCTGCCTTGGGTTTTTAGGAACCACCAGGAGTCGGTGGCAAGCATGCAATATGTGAATTCGAGTAGTCCTTATTATGTTGCGGGGAGTGGAGGGAGTTTGAGGCAGAGGAGGCAGGAGATGGAGGTTGAGAGCTCGCTTCATCAGATTTGGGTGTTTTTGTTTTGCTGTGCTATGCTTTGTTTGCTGTTGTTTTGATTGGTGTGATTTGGGAGGTTGAGGGGATGGGAGTACTTGTAAATAAAGGCTTACAGAATCGCTTTTCTTCGACAATAAGCACATCTTGATGCTTGATAGATGGTGATGGTAAAGGACTTCGGCTTAAAAGTTAAAAACAATGGGAACTAAGATCAAACATTTGGAGCATTCAAGTTCTTTCGAGTGTGTAATATCATTACCTTGATATGACTGCTGTGGCTTTTGATAATGTCATTGGATTCTTGTAAATTTTGGATTTGTTCCATGACTTTGCGTATCATTTTTACTGTATCACATTTTTGTTGATCTCCTTTGAGACAGGCTGTATGAGGATAAATCTTATACTGTTGATGATTGGTGACGGAAACTGTTCTATCCACTCCCACGAAAAGGACAGGCGAATGAGGAGCGTTTATCTATTGCGCTGGGGTGATACCCACCGGCCAACCTGCGGTGAACTTATGTTGTCCTAAATTATCCGCCCTTTTTTCTGGGTATCCAAAAGCGTCACGGATATATTCCCTTGGTTTGCCCCTGATTTGGTGGTTGGGAGTGGAATCAGCAAGCGGGCGTGGGGGTTGGGTTGCGCTTTTGATGCGTTGATCAATGAGTGGGTTTGGAGTTTTGATCCCCGCTGTCCGCGTTAAGAATCCTAGCAGAACCATCCCTGAACTTTCCATACTCGCTCCTCACCCACCACTGAATGACCCGTGATCCCCTATTCTGCGCGGGGTTCTGATAGAACATACCCATGCGAGAGGGGGGTTGCATTACAAGTGCTCTCTCTGTTAAGAGTGTGGGGTGCTTAGGATTTGCGTGTGTGGGTGCGGGGAGAGGGGATATTCCATCATGTTTAATATTTTTTTTGGGTACAATCCCGACACATTTAAACCTTTTGGCTGATTCAAGTGTTGATTTTTTGGGGGAAAAAAAAGAATTTCCCAACTCTCAGAAGTTGAAGTGAAAAATGAGTGAGAAAGATAGAGAGAAAAAGAAACTAAAGTTGTGAAAGGTTTATTTCAATAAGGTAATTTGGTAATTATCCGCCCTGGTTAACCACTATCCTAACTGCAGTTACTATATATGGATGGTAATTGATAGGTGTAACAGAGGGAATAATTTCAAAACATTGGTGAATAATGTCAAATATAAAGATTTTGGGGACTAATTTCAAAATATGAAAGATGTGGGGCACTAATAATGAGAAAATTCTAAAATATTCTGTCCTTACCTCGCAAGGGAGTTGTTCCCAACGGGTCCTTAACACTTGTTATCGGCGGGCTGCATGAAGAGACTTTAGCACGAACCAGCGAGAGATGGGCCTTCTTTAGTGGACAGGCCCATTAATGACCGCAGCCTTTATCATCTCCGCATGTGATATCTGAAGCCTGCTCTAATCCAAGCTTCATTTTGAAATTGGAAATTCTCTTATTGCTCATTTTCGTCCGACCTTCAGGTGTTTTTCTGTCTTCATTTTCATCTAATTTTTGAAAAATTTATGGATAACTGCATACATTCTGTCCGCACCACAATTTAGGGTTTTTTTAATTTTCTTCTTTTGTCTGATATTACAGTTTTGTAAATTTCGCAAACAGATATACTGAGATGAAATTTGATTTTTTCCATGCCAATTAGTTGATGACTGCGTGTGATTTTAGGTTTTTGGGTGAAAAAAATGCTCTTTAAAAATTTCAAGTTATATTTACTCAAAATTTCTGTTCTTGCTTAATCTGGAGTTTTACATATACTATGCTGTTCATGTGGTTGACAGAAAAAAATCTCTTAGATTAAATGCTTCCATATTTGCAATCATATAGAAGTTTGTAGATATCAGATAACTTTGCTGTTGTTAGGGTTAGGGTCTGAGAGAGAAGAGGGATGGAGAGTGTTAACAGGGGTATTTGGATTCGCAAGGAAGATGCACGGTGGAAGATTATGTTTTTATTCCTGTTATGTGGAAGCAATGCTCAAATGCAATTATTTGGATCATGTTATTTCTTACTGCTAGAATATAAAGTTATAAATCTCGACCCTCACCCCAACTTTGGGAGTTGTGGTGTAGTGGAAGGGCCTTTAACATGGTATGAAAGCAACCTAGGTTTAAATCCCACGCCCACTAATTTAGAACAGTTACAAAAACCCAGAGCGTTGCATGTCTCCAGGTTTCAGCTCATGAAAAGGGCGCTCAACCTATGAGGACATGTAAGAATATAAAATTATAACTGTCAACCCTACCGCAATCAATGTTTTGGTGCAGACTGCGGTAAAAGGGTCTTTAACTCTTACGATCTTGTCTCTCAGACTCTCACCATATTAGAAGAGTAACTTTGCCTTGGGTCATCTTAAAAGAAAGTACCTTTACATGTTTGGTTATGTGCTAGCTGAATAAACACCTCAAAATAAATTCCTATGCCCAAGTAAATAATGTGATTATGATGGGAACAATGAATGGGTTTTTTAATCTCTGTCCATGTAGTTTCTTTTGCCACTGTGCAGTAGAAAACACCTAGTAGTCATGGCCTTCAGACTTCATTTATTATCGCTTTTCCCTTTCTTTTTTATTGCTGGTCTGTCAATCTTCACGTATTTCTTTCTTTGAGATTCATAACATTTATAGATCTTTTGGTATTTTCTCATAAGTGCAGGTTACATTTCTAACTATTAGATTTTTGTATTTACAGAACTACCTCTTGTTGTTATCACGAATCCTTCTACTCTAACAAGGAAAAAACATGATACTTATCTACTTTAATTCTATATTTATTCTGTAAGTTTTCATTATACTTTCAATTAACTTTCCAAACTTAACATCCCCGGATACAACTTGTTGCCAGTTTCCTATTCTGGCAGCACCTGTTCATAGTTGAACCAAGTAGGAAAAAAGGAGATGATTAGCTTATGTAGCACTGGTATTGGAGCCACTGCCAAACTTCCTTTTGAGGTTCTTAGTTGCAAGTTATGGACGATGCGAGGAAATTCTAGGGCCAAGAAGAAAGAAACTAAGGAAGCAGTTGCATTAGGTTTTGGTGGATCAAGAAAGGGTCAAGAAAAATGGCAGTGTGCCCGTGGCTGTGGTGCCTGTTGCAAACTTGACAAAGGCCCTGCCTTCCCTACTCCAGAGGAGATATTTGATGATGATCCTGTCCATCTTCAAGTAATTAACTTAATTTGTTGCATCTTACTTTTTTTTGTTTCTTGCTTTATTGTCTCTTATTGTTATACTACTAGAATTGTCAGCTTTACAAGAGCCTCATAGGTCCTGATGGATGGTGCATACATTATGAACATGCCACCCGTACCTGCTCCATTTATTCAGGTATCTGACTCAATTTAGTTGGTTTGTTATATATAAAAAAAGTTGACTTATCTATTATCAATCTTTTTATTTTTAAGACCGGCCCTCATTTTGTCGAGTCAAGCCAGATGTATTTAAAAAGCTATATGGCATTCCTGAGAGGAGATTCAACAAGGAGGCATGCAGGTAAAGATTGCTCATCTTTTCACTTGCTTCTCTACTTCTATATGTTCTTAACCTTTCTTGTTGTTTTTGATGCAGCTCCTGCAAAGATACTATAACTGCAGTTTATGGTTCCCGTTCAGAAGAACTTAATAATTTCAATCGGACTATAAGAAGTACTTAATAGTCACTTGGAATGAGCTAGTTCTTTTTTGATGATACCTGGAGACATATTCCATTGTCATCCTTCCTCCCATGTAAGTTTCTTATGCTAATGAGAATGCAATCATTGTACTGTATAAGTTTTTTGTTTACAACTAACTTGAGTAGTGCATCACAATCTAGTTTGGCTGGCTAAGTAAATAAATGGCACATCCTCTGGTTGGTTGCATCGAATTAATTCCCAACACTGAATCGTAATATAGGAGAAAGTTAGTATACCACATAAGAATTTTATTTAAAAGATCTATCTTGATTTTCCTCCTCTGTTGGTAGAGATTGGTGAATAAGAGACAATACAAATAGGTCAAGAAATGAGAATTTTTTGGTTTTCTTGGATGGAGCTTTAATTGAGGATATTTGCTAAGAAAAGTAAAATACGAAGGGTTTGCTAGTTAGGAGCAATGAGGTCAGAGTTGAAAGGGCATGTGAGAGGGGTAGACTGAAGAGCAATTTAGAAAAAACCCCGTTTTTAACATGTTATAACCCGTTTTGGCACCTAACGGAACCAAAGTGTTATAAAACTCAGACAGAAAATCCATGTCTCATTTGACATAGAAAATAGCAATGAAAAACAAGTTTTATCCGCGTTACATTAAGCGTTATTTAACGCTTGCTAAATTGAGTTAAATTGATTTGGTGATTAGATTTGGAAGCATGTCAATATCTCTAATGTTCGAATTAGTATCACGCTAATCTAAATAAGTTCCCAATCAAATTCCCGACCTCAATTTCATGCGCGTGAAAAATCCCAGCGGTCCCTCGACCCCATCTCCAGCGCTTCCCTCATCTCCTTCCCCTGCTCCACCTCTTATGCCTTTGATGAAGAAGAAAGTCTCTCCATCTCTTCTACCTCTTGCGCCTACGACGAAGACAAAACCTCTCGTTGACGACAAGGCTCTTCTCATCCTCTATCTCCACTGACGACAAGGCTTCTCTGAGTTCTCTCTGGATCCTCCTTGGCTTCCCCATCTCTTCTCGCCAACAAAGAAAATCCTAACCTCATCTCCACTTCCGGCGCTTCTCCAGCTTCTAAACCATACCCCTCTCGACGAAGGCGAACGCTTCTAAATCCTAACTCCCCTTCCGGCCCTCTCCATGTTTGAAAATTTAATAATACTAATTATTAGAGTCATTACGAATAAAAGGCTAGTTGCAGGCCCAAAAATTTATGATAAAACCCATGGCATTGATGTACTGTACTTCCTAGTAGTTCAAACAAAGATGAAAGTTTCAATTTTGTCATAGAGCATATTTTCAGCTAGCATGTCACAGCTTTATCTTTGCTGGCAACAGTGAATTCTTTATGCATTGTCTTATGCATACCAATTATATAAATTTAAAAATTTATATTAAATCAGCTGAAAACTTTTAGACCTAAAATGATGGTTTTTGAGCTCAACATTGCATTCCAGCAGAATGGAGGGAGTGATCTCCCATCTCTGATAACTAAATAGAGCTGGAAGTTACTTTCATAAAGGTTCTTTGGTTCCAACTCACGATGGTTCATCTCAAGGTTGTTGGAAGAGTGTTTTGCATCAGGGTAGGCATCTTAGAGGATTAATGGGTTATTACTGATGAAAACAATAGTGGTAATTTAGAAATATCATATGGTCGAAGAGGTTTTAGTGTCGGGAGTAGAATGTTAAGATGACGCATGAGTGGCTAAGGATGTTAAGAAGAAGAAAATTTCAGGTCTAAGTGTTGGCAAATAGAGAAGTAAGAATCTTAGTAGTTCTAAAAATATAATTTGATCCATCTAGTATTAATCCACCGATAGATGTTAAGTACTCTAGGAATGGTAAAGTGATGCTTTGTCTAGTCTAATATTCATCTGCCTTCATTTATGCTGCCTGAGAACTCTGACCACCCTTGACCCAAATATCACTGTCCTTGACTTCCCAATATGAGATGAGATGATACCCTTACGAGTCCCCTTCATCCTTATTATCGACCTACATACACCGTTGTTGTTGTCATTTACTTCAAAGCTGATATTATCGGAAAACACCGTCAACACACTCAACGCTTCCAAGCTGATATTAGCGAACAACACACTAACAGCCTATTTGGATGAAGGGTAAAGAAGGGGAATGTAGGGGAAATTTGGGGTTTAACCTTGTTTGTGAGTTTTTTTGAGGAGGGTAGAGGAGGGGAAGATGAGAGAATTTTGACTAAATATCTTACCCCCCAAATTGGGGGGTAAAGAAGGGGAAGGGAAGGAAGGGAAATTTTTTCCCTTCCTTCCCTTCCCTTCATCATCTCCCAAACACACCAGGGTCACCCTTGGTTGTATGAGCTGAAACGCACCATGACCCAAT
>JBAKGM010000200.1:8174909-8184939 GCA_037177215.1 Asparagus racemosus | reverse complement strand
CTTGATCTGGCGAGTTGCTCTTTTTGGAGCCATTGAGGGATCTTGAAAATTGAGGGAAAAGTAGGAGAATTCGAAAGGATCTCCTAAGAACCAAAGAAAATCTCCCAAAAATATGAAGGAGATGAATAGCCTGTGACTTTTTTCCTCCGGTAATTCTTAATTTTTTACCGTGGGGGGTTATTTATGACGAGCCGAAGAAGGGATCTTCAGTTAAAACACAACTGACACATCTATGTCGTTCAGATCCATGAAAGCAAGGCTCACCTCCGCGTTCAGGTGGTCAAACGCAGGGATCACCCCAGCGCATCAAACACAAACGCAGGGGTCACCCCAGTGTTTCAAGTTCAAACGCAGGGGTCGCCTTAGCGTTTCAAGCTCAAACATAGGGACCACCCTAGCATTTCAAGTTCAAATGCAGGGGTTGCCCTAGCGTTTAAAGTTCAAACGCAGGGGTCGCCCTAGTATTTCAAAACCAAAACGCAGGGGTCACCCTAGCATTTCAAAACCAAAGCGCAGGTGTCACCCCAGTGTTTCAAAACTAAAACGCAGGGGTCACCCCAGTATTTCAAAACCAAAACGCAGGGGTCACCCCAGCATTTCAAACCTAAACGCAGGGGTCGCCCCAGCGTTTCAAAACTAAAACACAGGGATCACCCTAGCATTTCAATCTCAAATGCAGGGGTCGCTCTAGTGTTTCAAGCTCAAACGCAGGGACCACCCCAGCGCTTCAAACCCAAACGCAGGGGTCACCCTAGCATTTCAAAACCAAAACGCAGGGGTCGCCCTAATGTTCCAAGCTCAAATGCAGGGATCACCTCAGCGGTTCAAAACCCAAACACAAGGGCCGCCCTAGCATTTTAAGTTCAAACGCAGCGGTTCAAGATTATGTTATTACAGGTTTCGTATGAATTTTTTCATGTCAAATAGGTATTTATGATTAATCAGGTTATTTACATGTATTAATGACTAATCAGGTTATTTATGGGTTTTTGAATCGTCATGTTCTATGTGATATTATGGTGAATCAGGTATTTTCATGCCAAATTAGGTACGTATTTCATATCAGTAACGATAATAATGATATTACAGGTTTTGTATGATTTTTTCATGTGAATCAGGTATTTTTCTTATCAAATCAGGTACGTAGTTCATATCAGATCCCAAAATTATGTTATTACAGGTTTTATATGAATTTTTTCATGTCAAACAAGTATTTTTCTTGTCAAATCAGGTACGTAGTTCATATCAGGTCCCAAAATCATGTTATTACAGGTTTCGTGTGATTTTTTCATGTCAAACAGGTTTCGCGTGAATTTTTCACGTCAAACAGGTATTTTTCATGTCAAATCAGGTATGTCGTTCATAACAGTTACGATAATCGTGTTATTACAGGTTTTCAATGATTTTTTATGTCCAGCAGATATTTATTTTGTTAAGATTATCTCCCATAACGACCACAAATTCATTTGTCTTTAGAGAGTAGTAAACTTACCATGGTGACCATATACATTTTTCCCTACACACTTCAATACCAACCAAACACAAGAAAAGTGAGAAATGTCTAATCAACAAAAGTTTTCCATTTTTTTTCATACCAACCAAACACAATAAATGTGTATACATTGGTTTCCCATCATATTTTATGTGTAAACCAAACCTAAACAATCTATTTCTTGGAAAAGTGTGGAAATATCAAAACTTGTGTTTCCCTATATGGAATTGTATTTCCCGTTACATGGGAAACGAACCAAACAGCCCCTTAGAAGAACTTGCAGAAAAAGTAGTATAATTTACCAGAGTTTAGGGAAATTTTTGCGAAACTCTCCAAAGTAGGGGTTTTTGTGGAAATTTACAATGTCAGAGGGGTTCTGTACAAAACACGCCAAGCTTCATACAACTGGTATCCAAAAAGAATTTGGATCCTGTCCACTATAGACTTGACACCCATATCTAAACCCAAGTGCAAGTGTTTTTTATCCCCTTATTATTTTAGTTTCAGCATTTTAATCTAGATTTACAAAAGCAGATCCTATAACTAACCCTTTTAATCTACCCTATTATTACTTCAAATTGTTATGATTATGGTCATGTTGCCTAACGTTAACTTGCCCCTAACCCTGCTAGCATTTTTGGCCACCGGCAAGGAAACCGTACAGCTACGGTGAATACTTGCAAGGACGATCGAAAGCGAAGCACATGCAAATGTTCCATACTTTAATTCTGCAAACAAGTAATTAATTATAGATTTCTTTTATACACCGACGAGAAAGCGCGTTTTGGTGTTCTATAAGACAACGTGAGCCCTATGGTGTTTGATCACTCTCATCTCCAACCTATCACTATTATTTTCCATTGTTTTGTTTTGTGAAGAATTATGGAAGGAATTATGTTGATCCTCGTTCATGGGATTTTCTTTCTTTTGTTGAAGATGGAAGGAGTTCAGGGGAAAGCAGTTGGTGGCTGGTTGCCTGCCCATGCAACTTTCTATGAGGCTTCTCAAAACCCTACTAGTCTTGGTAAGTTAATCATACTTAATAAATTTCTAAATGCAGTTATAGTATAAAACATGAGGGTTTAAGCTAGAAACACGTACATTTCTATTAAATACAAAGAAATATTTAATTGTGTCTTATGTCTTAATCCACAACTAAAGAGACATCTAGATAATTAAGTTGACAACATTAATATCAAGATTGTGATGACAGATATTTTACTGTTTATGAACAAGTATGAAAAGTTTTGAAAGTAATGTTGACGTGATGCACAACATCTTCGTCGTTTCTTCTATCGATATGTGTTTTATCATGTATTATGTCCTGTATACTTATATATATTTCTTAGGACCCAATTTAAATCATTATTTTTATTGTACAAAAATAATAGAGAGACCAGTAGTACTTGTGATTGTAATTCATTCCAAATATTTTACCAATCTTCCATGATGTGTATGATATAATTTCCATTTATTGTTTAAGATAAATCATAATCATTCACTAAACTATAAAAAGTTATGGCTAAAATCAGTGGTTAATTCTCAACTTTTTTTTGACAATAAAGGAGATCCAAAATCTAATTAAAATTTATTTACTTTTTGGGTAAAATTGCAGCGTAACCCTTCATGCATCTATATATTCAGTGGCAGTTATCTGCCCCCAACTGTGTTATTAATCATTAGCTGCAATTTATCCTTCTCAAAATGTAAACTTAAGAAATATTAAGTGCTAATGAACGAGTTACACTGACAATAAATATTGTCCCTAAACTTGTACCAGGAGGGGCTTGTGGCTATGACAACACATTTCACTCTGGCTTCGGGATCAACACTGCGGCGCTGAGCGCAGCCTTGTTTCAACGAGGCGAGGCTTGCGGTGCTTGCTTTCAAATCACCTGCGACCGACGAGCCGATCCTCGATGGTGCCTTCCGAGAACTACGGTCACGGTGACGGCTACCAACTTCTGCCCTCCGAACAACAATGGTGGATGGTGTGATGCTCCGCATCGTCATTTTGATATGTCTCTTGCTGCTTTCTCTCGTGTTGCTCTTGTGGGGAGTGAGGGTATCGTGCCTGTGCTCTACAGAAGGTAACATTTATAATACTTTAGTCCCCCTGCAGTATCACTCATTTGAACTTACTACCCCTCGAGTTACAGTGAAACGAATGGGGAAGTTACTGTGCGTATCTGAACAAAATGTGTGACTGCAGAGTTTAAGCAATTCCCACTCATTTCAGGGACACCAAAATGACTACAAGCATAGACAATGGTAATTTCCATATCAGGTCATGTGTGAAGCACCTGATCTGAGTTTAGCAGGAAAATAAACTGTTTCTAATCGGAGGGTACTAAACTCCAATTTTGGGTATCAAATGGTAAAAATAAACTTTGGGTATCAAAGTTCAAAGGGATGAAACTTCGGAGGACCAAAGTGTGATTAAGCTTATATCAATACGTCTTATTATATGTGGATCAATAATGTGAATATGACTAGTCTAATAAAATGTATCTAGACAAACATTAACAAAATGTTAGTAGGCTAGCTCCGTATCAAGAGCAACACTTAATTTTTGATGTCTTTGACAAATGTCATGAGTACTCTTCATACCCAACGACCTTATTTTCGAATCCCATTGTCCTCTATTTATGTTTGTCCACGTGAACAAGTATCCAATCAATAAGTTTGCTGTCAGTGTCTTTCAGAGTGTCTCGGAACGTTTGCAGAGCTATTTACTCGATCGCAGACCTTTCTTCAACACCTCTAAGAGAGGAATAAATAGTCAATTTTGAAAGAACTTATTGCCAGCCTCTTCCAGATATGAATCTATCTGATTCAAAAGGGAAGAACTTACATCAGTATCTCAGCTTCAATTCAAACATGTATACAACCTCAAATCCTAGCATTAAAAAGCCAAATTATTCGATAAACACAGGATTTTAAACTTGGGTCCTATTTTTAAAACAGAAAATCATAAAAGTCGCTGCCAAATTCATGAAAACAAACAGCCCCTTGACAAATCTGTTTTCTTTGTCCTAAAGGGTACCGTGCAAAAGATCTGGCGGAGTGCGGTTCACTCTGAAAGGTACCGACAACTTCAACCTGGTAATGTTTACCAACGTTGGAGGCAGCGGCGACGTCAAGGCCGCCTGGATCAAAGGCTCATCTAGACCATCGTCAGCATGGACGGCGATGCAGAGGAACTGGGGAGCTTACTGGCAAACCAACACTGACTTCAGAAACCAAGCCCTCTCCTTTAAGCTCATGCTCGGCGATCGTAAGACGCTAGAGTTCGTCGGAGTTGTGCCTTCTAGTTGGAAGCATGGGGAAACTTATGCTGCCAAGAGTCAGTTCTCTAATTAGACTGGTGCGAGGAGATCGAGAGAAGCTAGCGATCCTAACTGCTCGGTTGTTAGTTCATTTGTTACGATGTTGATGATTTATTACGTGGAAGTGTATATTTTGTTTGAGGCAAAGGGGCAATGTTGTCTGTCTTGATTAATTATTAGCCCATTTGTTATGAGCACGCGTGACTGATTTAGTACACCAAAAATGTATATTTGTTGCAGTGCCGCTATTTTATTTGAAAAAAAAAATTGCTCTGTTTTTAAAGCTGAAATAAATATAAGTAATAAATAAATAGAGTAAATCTATTTATTCAATCATAAAACATAATAATTTTAGTGGTTAATGTAAAATAAATGCATGTGCTCACGCTTCATTTTTATTCCTCAAAGCCAGCATTATTAGCATTCTAATAACTTTGTGATTCACATCCTTTCTATTATTAAAAAAAAAAGTAGTGACGAGACCACTGCAATATTATAACCATTGATTTATTTAATGAGTACTTGTGATATGACTTTGAGTGTAAATTAGGGAAATATAGTAATTCATAGGAGGTATGATGAGTATTAAATATAGAATAATCACAATCACTTACTAAATAACTCAATAACTCAACAGTTGTGATATTGCAATGGTTTTTCACTACTTTTTTTTTTATGGTGGAGAGGATCCAAGATTAATTGTTTCAGGATTACAACTCAACTAATGGTAAAATATTATTTAAAAAAATTAATTATCAATGGAATATTTCAATTATTCCCTAAAATTTAGGGTGGAGTAAACTTGGATGTGAAAATAGTTAATTAGTATTGTTTGAAGCCTAACGTATCTATGATTTGTAAGGTATTTTTAAACGTTCTATCCTTGCAGTGCAGTCATGAAGTAAAAGTCTCATAAGAAGGCTTTTGGCCTTAGGTTCTGTTTGCTTGTACGGAAGTAGATATGGAATAGCAGTAAGTAAAAAAATAAAGTTACTTTTGCTACTTTTGGATAAATAGGCCGTTTTTCAACCTCAACTGTAATCAACTTGGAGAGACTACACATAATAGAAATTTCAAGAGGCTTATAATCAATTTTTCCTTATATAAAAGAGGGGTTTTTGCATATATACCTGTCAGTACTCTATATCTAGAAATCTACCCCTCAAATCTTGATAATTGCAATATCACTCTCCAATTCTCTCTTATTGGATTTTTTTATCCCTTAAATTCACAATGCTGGTTTCTAAATAGGGCAATGTCAAAATTGGCCAATAATTTCGAACACGTTTCCAATAATTTTCATTTGAAAACTAAAATTATTAAGCGGAATGAGTAGAAAAACTCAATATTAGATAAGCAAGGGGCAATTTTGCAAATATCAGGATTTGGAGAATAATTTTGCGAATAAGGAACACGTGAGGGGTATTTATGCAAAAAACCCCTCTAAAAGAACACAATAGAAAAACTTGCAATTTGCAAGTAACACATATTCGTGCAAAGGAAGGGTTTTTAAGGGGCTTAGCTATAAATCATCACCTACGAACTCCGGAGAA
Source organism: Asparagus racemosus (assembly GCA_037177215.1). Taxonomy (NCBI): domain Eukaryota; kingdom Viridiplantae; phylum Streptophyta; class Magnoliopsida; order Asparagales; family Asparagaceae; genus Asparagus; species Asparagus racemosus. Next base: position 8,178,565 of record JBAKGM010000200.1, on the reverse strand, counting down.
GTGCAAAAAGAGGGTTTTTGGTGCTGTGCCATCGGAGCGAGGGTTTTGTCTCTCAAACTCCGATTCGATGGCTGCAGCAATTGCTCGACGAATTCCATCTCTTCGTCTCCCCTTGCGTTTCACCGTTTCCCCATCGCCTTCCTCTTCTCCTTCTTCAATTTCGGCTCATCTCCCTTTGAGATCCTCAATCCCTAGGTTTCAGCGCCCCATTAGAAGGTAATCATTTTTATTTGTTTTGATTTATTTATTTTAACATTGAGTACTGAATGTGCTCTCATTTTCCAGAGGATCGCTGGTTCTGAGCTCGATGATTCCGGTCCACAGCGCGATTGCGTCTGCTCGCCTCGTCTCTAAGCTGCCCAGCGAATCAAACGACTGCATTCAGGGTAAAGTTTTCTCCTTTGCTGGGTAGACAGAGAGATTTCCTGGTGAAGATTAGGAATTAGATCAGGACAACTGGGAAATTTTTGATGTTGTGGATTACCCATTTTTGCATCCTTTGCAAATTTGTTCTTTCGGGTTTCGTGGGTTGGATGCGAAAATGTTAATCTATCTCTAGAATTTGTTGCATTTTGTCGTTCGGTATGGTGGCGGATCCAGAAAATTATCCCTGGGGGCGGACAAAAAGAGTATCTACCTAGAAATAAAAATATAATATTATAAAACTATAGTATGTAATGGAAATGCACTCAGCACACTTTATTGTTGGAAATTTAAATGAACTTTTACTTTCCATTGGGTTAATCCAAATTGTTACTAATTTCTTTAGTATTTATAGGTAGCTTGGGCTTTGGGGTGCAATTTCTAAAATTTATGGAGGAGCGGATGCAAAACTTTACACATGCAAATTTCTAAATGTCTAGGGGTGCAACCGCACCCCTAGAATGTTAATAGATCTGCCCCTGATTCGGCGGATGTTATTTTAATTTTTAATGTAGATGTGTAACAATCATGCCTAAGGCTTGGTTTGGTAGGGGGAAGGTGTGGTGAGGTGAGGGACAAAGCAAAAAATAACATGGGTAATAACTTTTCACATTTCCCCTGCATGAAGGATCATTATGAAGCCAGGTTGCAAAATTGTCACTTGCCTTGTGCAGTTTATGCTATTCATCTCATTTTCCTAGCTTCCTTATTTGGGGATACAGAGTCTAGAGGTTGGATGTAATGTTGACAACCAGTAGAATAATCTAGCTAATTCCTTAGTAGAGCCTTTTTCAACTTGGATATTTCTTTGTAGAAAACTTAATTTTCAGTAGAGAAAGGCCTTTGTTGATGATGGGACACGAAATTAATGCATAGGAAAAAGTGAAACAAATACATTACAAGCTTAGCTATTAAGCATTCATGAACAGTTTAAAAAAGATTCCGAGTTCTTATTATTTGGGAGATGAAAAAATATAGGGAGTTTTTTAAAATAGCCCCTTTTTGCTAAATAATTAGCAAAACTGACCGTTTTGCTAATTATTTAGCAAAAACAACCTCTTTTTGGTCAACATGCCAAAAAGAGGTCGGTTTCGCAGAAGGGGCTTCGCAAAACATACGTGACTACTAGTCTCGTATGTTTAGTGGTCAGTTACTGACCACTAAGTGGTGCCACAAAACCCACGGGACTAGTAGTCCCGTGAATTTTGGCTACTGCTACCAAACACACCCTGTTGGCCAAAAATAGGTCGTTTTTACTAAAAAATTAGCAAAACGCTTGGTTTTGCTAATTATTTAGCAAAAAGGAGCTATTTAAAAAAAATCCCAAAAATATAGATCTTGAACTAGAGAATCAGTTGGCAGCTCACTCTTTTGTTAATGATGCTCAGTCGATGAAGAGTGCACAGAACACCTCAAAGAAGATTGGTCTTTTCCTGCAATTTATGAAAAAAGAAACAATACATCTAGGTTTGGTGGTGCAAATATTTTGGACAAGAAAACAACCTAATGTAAGTATGTAGGCGTGGTAAATCCTGGAAGTTCATGATACAGGTACATCATGGATTGGCAACAACAAAATTGTGCCTTTGTTAGAATTGACATTTTTTAAATAGCATGGATTTAAAAGGCTATAACAGTTAATATAAACTTAGATAGCATAAATCATAACAATTTATATGAAGACATAGGTGCTACGGTAATCATACTATGAAGTTGACAAATTTATAAGCACATTTGCTTATCAAATCGTACTGTAACCTACGATTTGTGCATGGGATTTTAACATCTTAACCTCTGAGACATCTCTTTACCTCTTTGATATGTGACATGTCTGATATCCATTATAAATTTTGAATGTATCATAAGATTATCCAGATTCTAGCGAGTATCCATCAACTTTCTCTAGTATCTACATATCAAATATAGCTACGCATTTCCTTATCAAAATACCTGTGCAACACAGCAATCCAGGACTGGATCATCTAACCCACAATACAGATCATCTGATCTATCCCTTGGCCCTTCTCCAAGAGGTCACGAAGTTAGCATTTCATCAGATGTTAACAAAATTACGTCATCATTGCAACCAAACTACTATCAACGGTTATATCACATAAAAGAAATATGTTTTTGATTGAAAGTTGCTTATTCCGAAACTACTATCAAGATGAGGATTGGTATCTAGTTATTGTTTATTGAGTAATGATAACTAGACACAAGAGTTATACTACTTTTGTATTAATACACACAAAAAGTGGGACCTATTCTTATAAATTACAAAGAGAAATTATGAGTTACTATGGACTCTATTTCTTTAATGTAGTAGTAGAAGAGTAGTACAACTCTTGTTGTACACTTAGCATTTTCCTTGTTTATTGTAATCAAATTTCAATACTGGGCTCAACTTCACTCACTCCCAAAACAGAATATCCACTTTAGCCGCACTTGATCTGAACTGGACCAACCCAATCGGTTCTTTGATGAAAGTTGGTTTAAAGCTTTTTGAGTTTGTGTTAAAATTAGGTTGAGAAGAGGCCACTCAACTTGAGACTGGATTGAATAGGAGTTGGCCCATAAACCCAGCACAAAAGCACATCAAACCCAAACCAACCCAAGCATGCTCCAATTTTACTAGTTTTTATGTTTTTTTAATATCCTCTTCATTTTGTTTCATCAACACAGCATTTGGCAACTTTTTTCATTATCATTATAGGTACATTGAGGTGTTGAACTAAGAGGTGTCATTATCGTTCTATGTGAGACATTGTTTGTAGAACTTTCTATTTCTATTTATTTTATTTAATTTTGGAGAAAAAACATTCTCTTTTTAATTCAACTAGGTGCAACCAACTGCATGAGAAGTGAAGTCACTGATGAAACCTAGAGTTATAGAAAAGATAAAAATACCGTCACAGCTATCACCTATCAAAGAACAAAATCGGGATATTACAGTTTGAAGTAAACAACATGGTAACTTTAATATTGGATCATTTTCAAGGGGTATTCTTTTTCCTCTTCAAAAAAGGATATTTATTCATCACTTGAACATTATACCATAAATACGGTTTATTCAGGGAAGGGTGCATTATCTCTCAAAATTTAGCATGTAACTTCTGCTCATCTTTCAATTTTATTTTCTGATTTGCCACCATTCATTACGATAGAGTAGTATGTCTATATTGTTTTTTTTTTTCTGGTTTCGGGGCTGGTTTTTTTTCTTTTTCTTTTTTTTG
>JBAKGM010000200.1:8127971-8141518 GCA_037177215.1 Asparagus racemosus | reverse complement strand
CCAACTCCGACCCTTCCACAGGTTTTCCACGGCGTTGAGACCAGCTGTTTGGCGGCGTATTAGGAGGAGAAACGGGCATCGCTTCCCTAAACCCTGATTCTTCGGCAATCAGCGACTGTTTGATCCGAACACCAGTTTGAGCATCAACAATACCATTAGTTGTTTTTTCGTAGTATTTATATATCATAATTTGTTTAAAACTAACACGTTAGTATCTTTTATTGTGCAAACATAAATATTTTTATCCAAATGTTCTTACGATACTCATATATTAATTTCAAATTTTCTTTAACTGCTAATATTTTTTTATTTTTTATTTAACTAACTGCAACTCTGTTTTAAAATAGAATTGAGGTATTTAAGTGCTATTTAGTTTTCACTATAAAACAACTTCCGTAAAAAAAGCTTTTAAAAGTAGGGGTAATTGCATATTAGCCCTTTAATTTTCAAAAGGCCCCCAAAGCTCAGTATTTGACAAAACCTCCTCCAAATCATCAATTTCATTGCCAATTTATCCCTCTACTTAATAATATGGGTGAACTTCAGTTAATTCTAATAGAAATTAATGATATTCCAGTTATACCCCCCACCCAAAACCCCACTTTATTTAACACTAACATTTAAATTCTCACCCACGTAGTTTATAGTCGCAACCCATCAAACCTTTCTTCTTCAATAGTAAATTTCCCCTCTGTCATCATTTTGTCCAAATTACAAGAAAGCTCTTCTCCTCTCTGCTATGGTCGATTGTGATAGGCAGTGTGAGGAGAGGGTTATCCAAATAGGCAAATGACGATCGAAGCTATGGCACAACTAGTTCAGTCCTCTCGTCTCGGTCAAAGATTGGATTTAATGAGAGTTCCAATCTTCAAATCATACTCGAGGAGCACACATGAAAGGTTAATGAATTAAATAATATTAGGGGATTGGTGTCGGTTCTTATGAGTAAATAATATGAGGAAGATACTTGCAACTAGTGGATTGGTCAGAGGGAAGATTGGTGGGGGCCTACAGCAGATATTGTATTTATGAGGATTTTGGGTTGGAGAAGAAAGGGTAATTGGAATTATTAAAGATTTAAGGGACAAATATCTCCGTAACCCTTTTTACATTAACCTCTTGTTCTTTTAGTTGCTTAATTTCCCAAAACCCCTTTAATATTTTAATTCGGCAAGGGCAGTGAACTTTGGGAGTTTGGCATTAGTCCTTTGAACTTCTTTTATGCATCAAAACTTTAAAGATTTGTCATGGTAACCCCTGAAAGTGACACCACCAAGTTTATTATGCCATATGCCAAGCATGTGACCAACAAATACCTCTCCATCCTCAAAAAATCGAGTTGGACTTGACAGTATTACTTCCAAAAAAACTCTTTAAACGGTTTAAGACTTGGACTTACGGTATTACTTTAAAATAGCTTTAAAGAAAGATCAGAGGATGCTATGTGCAAAAGTCCTCAGAGGGGATGTTTGGTTCGTGAATTGTTTTTAATGCATGCTATGAATCTCGAGAAATACATACTCAAAATCATGTTTGTTTTTTTATGGATATTAAATTATATTTGCATAAGGAATTCAATTCAATCAAATGTTGTTTGGCTGCACACGTATTTTGTTGAAGATATGTGTCTAAAATCACAAATCCGAGTGAAATCAACATAATTTTAGAGGATCACATTTGCTGCATCTATCATACACATCAACCTCAATTTCGATGCACGAAAAGTAACAAACAAACAATGTATCTAATAATAACCTAGAATTTTAAGCTTGCGAGTCTCAATTTTCAATTTCAAACAAACAATGTATTTAATAATAACCTTAGATTTTAAGCTTGTGAGTCCCGTTTCACAATGCAAAACCCAAGAAAAGCATAAAAACAAACGGCCCAAGCGCGTACGGAGCGTTTGGGGCCAAATCCTTGGAGGACCTAATGAAACGAGATAAATTTCACTAGCTTTAGAAGGATGACCAGACATTAGACGGCCCTCAGGCCCAATCGATAAAACTGACCAATATTTGGATATTTAGATTTGGGCGGGGGCCGCGCGTGCGCGTACCCCCTCAGCAACAAATAATGACGTCCACTCTCCCACTTGGGGAGATGGTAGGCCAGCGCACCAGCTATGTGCAATGAAGGCCACTGGCCCAGGCCTGGGCCTCCATGATCACCCAATGACCCCGTCCAGGTAAGTATGGATCATCGCTGCACCCAAGCCCTATTTTATGCAGGCCTCAACATCTTCAGTTCTGTCATGCCACCGATGTGGGACTAAGAATGTGAAGAACACACATATAGCTAGTTATGGATTTTTAAGGTATCTAAGTCATTGCACTGATTGAACATTTGGCTGCCTCCGAGAGTACTGCAACCAATATTATTCTCCTTGTTTTGCTTGATACATCAATCCTTCTTGTTATGGGACATTGATGCTCTTGATGCTGCAATTACGTTGCAAGATTAATATGGGGATGCTTGAATTAGTAAAATCTCCTTCCTTCTCTTTGTTATTTCTTGGAAGTTGTTTACTAATGGATGCGGCCATGGCTCTTCAATACTGTTATGGAATAGTTTAAGAATCATATTTGAATAGCCTCTCGGAATTTAAAGTTCGAGAGTATACTTTCCATATGTTTTTCATCTCATTGAATTCGGAGAACAACCAAGTCTTCCTTGGCTTCTAGAGTTTCTGATCAATAAAACATCCTTTGACATTAAAAGATAGAACTATTGATAAACCCTAGAACCGCTCAAAAACCGAATATGGACTTCATACAATCACATTGAAAGCAGATAATCCTATTGATTTGAGAAATTCGATGTATTATTAACTGGGTAACTTTTCAATTGCATCTGTTGAAAGGGTTGGAACTTCGCAATCTTTTTTATGCTCTTTTCCCTTCATCCGTAAAATCATCGGGTTGTTCTGCATATCTATGCAATTCTCTACATCACCGGAAGCAGCATTCAGATTTTGAGTTAGCATCGTTGAATATATTGTGAAGCCATTCTACCTTATGTAAATAGCTGCAGCAGCATGATTTGGGATTGAAGGTTTTGCGGAATCATAGAAATTGCAGGAATTTGGAGCAATAATGTAGGCTTAAGCTACTTTAAACCAGACAACAACATAATTTGCAAACATGAAAAGCTTGAGCAAGGGAAACTTCCAGGGACTTCTTTGCTTCTGCGTTTACTGCTTTGAATACATGAGGCTAACCTGATTGTTTATTATACGTAAAAATACACATTTACATGACCCTGCATCAAAATCCAACATACTTCCTTAATTTCTACTTAGCGTAGTAGAAGCTTCTGCTGTAGGGGTGGAAATGAACCAAATAATTAACAAATAGTTCGAAAATTGTTCGAATAACTATTCGGTCATATTCAATTCGGTAGTTCATTTACCGCTAAATAAACATTTTTTAGTATTCGAGTTTACCAACGAATAGAATTTAACGAGATGCATATTTGATTTGTTTGTCTATCAAATATTCGTTTAAATTTTGATCACTTATTATTTGTGTTATTGCACATATGACGTCATATTTTTAACCCACTTAGCATATCTACTTAAATTGTATGTACCAATTTTAAGACTTAAATAATCTTAAATATGTTTTCTAATAAAAATTTTAATTTAAATATATATACGTCATATATTATAAAGAAATAATTTTTATTTATGGATTTAAATACTATTTAAAAATTAAATTCTTTAGCGGAATAAATATACTTTGATATTCGATAAGTATTAATGAATATTTGTGAATATTTATCAAATACCAAGTATTCGGGTTCGAATTCGAAAACCCCATATATGAATATTAGAGTCCACATTCGAATTCGATAATTTCAAACAAATAAAAATACGAATACCTTAGTATTCGATTAGATTCGATCCGATCGTTTACCACTCCTATTCTGCTGCCCCTTGAAAATCCTCTTCAAGATTTCTTAGTTGCAAAAACATAACCAACATGTTAGCTCATGTTCATATTTGGGATCCCAATATTTATGCCAAGATTTCATGAAGTACTGGGGCTCCCAAGCATTCTTGAGAATGAACATCTTCTCCATCTCCACCGCCATCCTCTGTTTCCCATAAGAAACTAGCATAGGCTCCGAGAACATGGCTGTTGATATGAAAGTTTGATCAGTGACATTACCAGAAATACTTGTAAAACATTCTGGGTTTCGGTATAAATTGCCGTAATTTAAGAGTATACAGAATTCAGTTTTGAGCATGCAAACCTGTCACTAGGACTAGCTCGAACTGCCTGCTCAAAATAGCTAGAAGCACGTTCCTTATCACGATGAAGCTCCCATACTAGTTTTGCATATTGGGATAGGATTTCACCGTCTCCTGGCTCCGCAAGAATGGCACGAGAATAGTACTCTTCAGCTCTCTGTGCATCTCCCTTAGCCTGAAAATTAATAAGATTTGTAATATGCAGAGACATATTCTTACTGATAAGCTAGAATTATCATTAATTTATCACCTTAATATTGCATTTTTTGCTATGAATTGAATTTCTGAAAATTCAACGTTCTATTTTACTCATCCTCAAAGCTTTTATATGCAGAATTACATCAAAAACTTTTATCTAGAAAAATTATGATCACATGCTTTGCTATCTTTTTCTTTCATTTTTTCTGTACTCTGCGAGCTTCTATGTTACAACCAAATATCTCTACCAGCAACCCTACCTCTAACAAGTTCCTCTTGAATACTAGTTCCTTTTTCATGTTAAGTTTTAAGCAGAATTAAAGGCAATAATGTACTCACAGGGTATATATGCATCTTAAATTACAATAAGACAGTGAAAAAGCATAAGCAAATTTGTCTATTGCTTATTGGTGCATTAAAGCATACAAAAAGACCACACAGATAACACCAACTTAGTAAGATAAGAACAGTGTACTAATAATAATAGCTTTCAATGAATCTACACAAAACGAAACATAGAGATTGACATCTATGATCACAACCAATTATCAACACTGAGCAAATTCAACAAATTACAAAAAAAATGATTTAGCTATAACCTTAATTATCATCAAATTTATTGAATAACATGAAAATGAACAGCAATATTATACCTGGTAGAGAAATTGGGCATAATTGCTCAAAAACAGAGCATTACTCGGATTCTCGTCCACCATCCTCTTATAATACATCTCTGTATCAGATTCTCCTCCTCCATAGCCATTACTAACACTCCCATTACCTCCCCCTCCTCCTCCTCCAGCACTCAAAAGCCCCGATCCAAGCCGATCGATCCCAAGTCCCCGAGCGAGAAACAGAGGAAGCGCCGACGACGAACTCACATTATCTCTCGGATCCCTAACCAAGTTCAAATTTTGACTCTGACCCACGGAACTAAAGGCCCTACTGGTACCCTCTTCATCAAATTGATCTTCTTCTTCCTCCTCCTCATCGCAATCTTCTTCTTGCCCTCGTGAGCCGTACACTGAAAACGAAGGGATGGTGTCAAGAGCTGGGTTGGATTTGTGACCTGAGGAGAGGAGAGAGTGGAGGTTTCCATCGGATTGAGCTCGACGGAATCCGAGGGTTGATGGGTCTTGATTTGGAGAGGGATGGAAAGAGAATGAGGGTTTGGGTGGGTGAGAAAATGAAGAAGAAGGGAGAGATGTGGCCTTGTCTAAAGGGCTGTGATGGTGATGATTAGGGCTTTCGTTTGAGGATGATGAAGAGAGGAGAGAGCCGAGGATTGGGGTTGAAGAGCTCCTCAGCAACATTATTTTCTCTTTTTTTTTTATTTTTTATTTTTCACTTTTTTTTGGTTTGATTTTTTTCGGGATGTCGTTTTTGTGCTTTTCGTCGTTAAGGGAGCAGAGGAAAAGGTAAGCAAGTGGTTGAGATTTATAGAAGGGCCCGGGAGATATTTTTAGTGATAGTGAGACGACTTTTTATGGTGTATGCACATCAATTATCTACTGGCTGTGAAAAAAGAAAGAGTACAAATATGCTAATTTGGAGTATTTTTATCAGCTGCCTTCCAAGAATCACGAGCATGCTGTTGCAAAGCTAATTACGTAACTGGTAACCCAAAATAACAGCGGATAATTTGTCGGGGATGAAGGGAAGCATGGAACCTACTTGACTCCCTTAAATCATCAGTATTTTGATATTAGTCCCCTCAATGTTCACGGTTTGATATTAGCCCCCCAAATTACATTGTTATGTTAATATTAGTCTTTGTTATTATTTCTGTTCAAAACCTTCAACCATTGCTAGATTAAGACTAACCATAGCTAGAAAATTACCAAAATACTCATCCCCATTTAATACCCTATCAAAAAAGTAGATGAGTGAGCACAATATAATCATAATCATTAATTATCTAGTCGGTAGTTGTGATTTCTTTGAGTGCAAATTAAGAATTAGTGCAATACACGGGGGTATGATGAGTGTTAGATTTAGATTGTATCATAACCGTCTACTAAATAATTAACGGTTGAGAATAAAAGTAGTGATCTCTCCACTACTTTTTTGCAATGGAGAAGATCTAAATTCCCTAATCACAGAGACTAATATCAAGATATTAACACAATTTAGAGAATTAATATCAAAATATACCGATTTGAAGACTAATATTAAAATATTGATGATTTAAAGGACCAATAAAAAAAACCTTTTTAGAATGGTTAAAAATTTATTAAGACTATAGGTTAATTTAAATAAGAGTTGACTGTTTCGAGAGTTTTCATATTTCTTCGAATTCTTTACATGCTTAATCATTAAAAAAATGCCAGAAATTTATGATGTGGATCAATAGAATCCCTTTTCATTATGAGCTACGCATTGATGAAAATTTCTAAATAATTAATGCAAGAAAAATGAAAATCACAAGTTTATAGAATTTCTTATAACTATAGATACCAGATCCGGATGATTCCACAGTACTCGCTGGGGGACACAAGGTCACGTGAAATTGCCGAGCACCCAGGCAAGTTGCCAAATTGAACATTACCGTCAAGTCTACAGCAACACGATGTACGGCTTTCTGCAGCTAATTAAGATTATTTAACACATTGATTACTATATAAAAGGGATTAGAGAGATTGAAGGAGACTAAATCAATATTAATAGCATCAACTTAGCTAATAAATTACTTCTCCACCCCATGAAAAAAGTGATGCGCTCCTTTCCTTTCCCAAAGTATTGGGATCACTCAATAAGGTGGTTGTGACTTCAACATTCCCGCAACGTGATGCACGTGCGTTGCAGCTACGTCTTTCGATCTTTATAAGTTCACCACCATTATTACATGGACATAAAATTCTCATCACCAAATAATAATATGCCTAATTAAATTAAATTTGCTAGGCGGAAAACTTTATTCATCTTTGATATCCTTGAATGTTAGTCTCCCTTAAACCTTTAGACGAGGATTAGCCCTTGGCAGGTTGAATGCCCTTTCAGTGGGCGGTGTCAATTTTTAGAAACCCGCTTTTAATTCGTGACCGTGAGATTTGAATCTAGGTTGTCCTGATACAATTTTAAAGTTAGTCCCTCTAACCATTATATCATAGCTCCGAAGTTATGGTAAAGATCGAAACTTATAGTTTTATATTAATTCTAACAGTTGAACTTATGAATTATAAATGAGTATATGTAAGTTATATTTAAGTTATATTTATTCATCAAGTACTTCTCATAAAACTATATACTTATTTAGTTATTTACATAAGGATATAAAATTATAATTCTTAATTCTTACAATAACTTAAAGTGTTGCTGCAGTGAAAGGAATCATGATAGACAATAAATAAATCAAAGTTTAGATGCAGAATAGATACTAAGACGACTTCAAAACAACCTGGTTTAGATCACACTAATCATGTTCTTATCTCGAATTAAAAGTTATCACAATTCGAGTTCATATTTCAATCAACAAAAATGACGCAATGTGAGAGTCTTGTTACAGCATAAAATTATAGTTCTTACACCTCACCCTTCGAATGTTGATGTAGAAAAGATTTTAACATCAAGCCAATTCATGTAAAAAAAATTTTTGGGGTCAAAAATGCATTTAAAAAGGATTTAATTTGTTCAAAGAAAATGCACCAATATTACATAAAAATCACTTAGATGTTAATCCATGAAAATTGTATTTAACCAAAAAAGTAGAATATAAAATTATAATCCTTAATTTTATTAATATTTTAAATTTTACGTAAATTATGGTGATGAAGCAAAGATTAAAATTTTATACTCAAAAAATGTTTTTATTCATTTAGAGTCTCTTATTTTTATGGGTGGGTGTGTAATGGTGATGAACTGCTGCGAATATAGATGTAGCTTTAACAGCGGCTGGGACCTTTGATCCCATAGTTTTTCTTCTAAAAAAATAACTTTGAAAAAAATCCAAGGGCAAAGCGAAGCAGATATCAGCCAGAAGCAGCAGTAGGACTAGACAAAACAAGTGCAAGCTATTCCAACGGTGGAAATTAGCCCCAAGGAGACTAGAGACAAAATCGATACAAAGGAAACTTCCTCTGTGAAATATGAGTCACCTTTGGAACCATTAACCATCTTTACCGCGAAACTAATTTATCTTTTGAGTGTAAGATGATCTATTATACACTAAAGGTGCAGTAGTTGTGGTTATTGTTGTTGATATTATGCACGTCAAAGATATATTTTCCTCTTTTTTAAATACCGATCAATGCCAATATCTTATCCTTATATAACCATTATTTTGTCCAAGTGAACTGATACTAAGGATTCATCACTATTTGCATCAAAATTCTAATGCTAGGTGAAAACTTTTGTAGATTGAGTATGGTTTTCATCAGTAGAATTTATATCAAGACTATCCTTACTAGGATATACAATTATAACCCTCAACCGTTACCACAACTTCAATAGTATTGATGTAGTGACATGGACTTTAAAATGTTATCAGAGTAAATCTAGGTCCAAAATTTATTGACTACGAATATAAAGTGGATTTATAAAAAGTGATATCCTTGTCTAAGTTTAGAGTTTAGACCAAAGTAATGCGCAAATTGTGAGGACATTTTAGAATATAAAACTATAATTCTTAACTCTAACTATAATTTTAGAGTTTTGATGTAGTAAAAGAGGGGGAGGGGGGGAATGATTCGCACCATGCAAAATATTTACAATTTGCAAATTAGCCTTGTGGTCTTCGTGAATGATATACATCACCCTTATTTTATGTGATGTTTTGGTAGAACCTTTTGTCATTATCATGAGTCCAAACCCAGACTATTTTATATGTAATTTTAAAGTCGCCTCAAATATATATGTACTGACCTTTGAAACAAAATTATTACCTTAAATTAAAGATCTCTCAAGCTGCATCAGAACTTTATAGTTGTGATAAAATTGAGAATTATAACTTTAAATTGTACCAATAACCATCGTAATACTAATTTGGTGTTTAAAAGTCCATTAGACAGTTAGTGATTCCAAGGAGAAAGCGTGAGCATCGACCATGAGGGTGGGAGACTGGTAGTACTAGAATCCACGAGTATAATCCATTTCAACGGTGGAAGTTAGCCCTAGGGCCTCAGCACGTTCACTAAAAACCACAAATTTCGTGCGGTGATCGTTTGAGTTGTGAGATTCTATCTCTTTTAATTTCTTTTTGGCCTACCGACAACTTATAATACAAAAATGAAGAATATCAATGGTGAAATAAAATGAAGAAGACGTGGGAACGCGATGGGCTGTTAGATTTCTCTACTTTGGTCAATTCAAGTTCTAAACTCCAGCTGTTTATATTTGTGAGGTTTCGAGTTAATGGTGAGCTGTGAGGTCAAAATTGAGCACATGAGTGCATGCATGGTCAACACGTGTTGTACATCTACATGCCTTCGTGTGGAAGCATGTATATGCTCACGCGTGTGAGAGCTACGTTCTTCACGCAACGGGCTTCACATGCGGTAATTTGGTGGCATATATTACGCACCAACGCTATCAAGATTCAAGGGTATTAATTAGGGCTACAAACGAATCGAATACGAAGATATTTATATCTGTAGTCGTTAAAATTTTTCGGATTTGAATACGAATTCGAATTTCATTATCTAATGTTCTTCAAATTCGAATGTGAATATCAGTATTTGCTGAATATTCACTAAAACTTATTGAACGTTAACTTATTAATTTGATTAATAATTTATGTTTTATGAATATTAAACAATTTAATTAAGTAGCTATTTTTATTTGATTAAAGCAGTTCTTTCATTGTTCTAATAATTTGATATTTTAAATAACATTTAAATTCATAATTGAAAGTCATTCCTTCATGTCTATGATACCTAAATCTGTAATGCGAATATTTGGTACTTGTTAAGCCTCTCAAAATTAGTATACAACTAAAGTAAAAAATGTAGGTGCGTCAAAAGCATAACATCACGTGTGTAATTAATACAAGTTATAAGTAAATAAATTTTTATCGAATAGTTTATTAAACAAACGAATCGAATTTACCTATGGTTAGATTCTATTCGATTATGAACCGAATACTAAAAACTATTCATTTATTGTTGAATGAACTATCAAATCGAATATGAGCGAGTATTTAAGCGAATAAATACCAAAGTATTTGGCAAATATTTGATTCGTTTCCACCCCTAATATTAATGTAGGACATTTCAACTACATTTAGAAATATATACAAATCTTATTAGAACATTCGCAATATAAATGTGAATATATAAATCTGGACATTATAAATTTTCAAGTTGTTCATCCTCTTATAAGTGGGCATGATCATATTATAAAATTCCTGTATTCACACTATTTGTTCTATTTCAATAAGGTATTACCTGATCATGTCATAATGAAAATGAGTTGTAATTGATCAACCATTGAATATTTGAATTCAATGACTAAAATGATTAAGTGATTTGATCTAATTAACTAAGTCTTTAAAAAAAATAAAAAAACTAATTTATTTTTAAATAATTAATAAACAGATATTACAGGTACTATTATTCAATTACAAAGAACATATTTTACATGTCCTTACAATTAATAGTTAATTCTCTCTGCTAGATACAAATTTGAACAATAACAATTTGTAATCTGTTTTAAGTCCTATCCACTCTAATTGCCATTTCTAAATGGTGAGTTAGGGTGACAGCTGGAAGGCTCTATTCTGTGGAGGCTGTGTAGGACTTTGTTCTCTAAACTCAAACAAATTAAATTCCCACAATCTCATGTCTTTCATCGCTTTGGAGACTTCTTCTTTCTTTTCATTTTGGGTATAGATTTTCTTCCCAGAAATTAGATAATAGAGAAACGAACTTTAAACATTCAAAATATTTGTGCCATAATGAAAATGAATTATAATTGAGTACGAATTTCATATATTTTCAAAAGAGACGTTTTTTTGTACTCCTTCGTTCTTAAGGCTAAAGGGTTGGGCTTTTGATCATGATTGAGCCTATTACACTGCATAATAAGAATGGAGAGTTCTGCATGTCCTACGCACACTTTTCGTCATCTGAAGATATTTTCATTTCAGTATCAAATACGTAGTGAAGAATTAGCATAAAATGGCAACAGTAGTAACACAACCTTTTTCCCCCCTTCAAAGGATTTCATAAATTTCATTTAACTCATCAGGTCCATTGTAACAAGCACGAAAGCATTACAATGCCAAATATTGGCCCGCACTGTCCAAGATAAGCCCAAAGTCTTTTGCTTGCAGGATTACTTGAGCATATTAGGGTGTATTTGGCAACTTCAAAATTGAACAAAATTGAACTAGACTAAACTAGTTTTTTCTTAACTAGACCAAAGTTGAACCATATAAGGGTTGGTTCACAAAAGAATTAGTTTATGTGTAAGATATTGGACTAGAAAAAAGTAGTTTTATTTGGGGCCAATTTTTGCCAAACTAAAAATAAAGTTTTGAACCAATATTATACCACTTAAAACAAGTTTTATGAAATTTCCAAACATAACTTTATAGATCGAGGTTGAGCTGAAGCCTAAATACCTAAAGCCCTCTCAAAGAGGGAGAAAAAGAAAAAACAAGAGAGGAAAGAAAACTAATGCTACATTTGGATGGGGGTTAAAGAGGGGGAAGGGAAGAGAATTTTTAGTTTAACTTCGTTTGGGAGTTTTATTGGGAGGGTAAAGAGGGGAAAGGAATGGGAAGTTTTCATAAAAATTTCTATGATTTCTTTCACCCCAAATTGGGGGGTAATGGAGGGGAATGGAAGGAAAGTAAAATTTCATAATGGAAGAGACATCTTGACCTTCTATCATAATGAATCAATGGCTAAGATTCATTTACTTCCCTTCCCTTTCCATAATTAGAACTCCCAAACAACATAGTTTAAGCTCACCACCATTCCCCTTATAAAACTCCCGAATAAGATATTACATTTTCCCTCACCTTCTTTACCTTTCCTTTCCCTATCTTACCTTTCATTTCCTTCCCTTAGGGCTTGTCTGGATTTGGACCTAGTGAAGAGAAGTTAAGGAAACATAGGAGAAATTAAGTCAATGGAAGGTAATGGAACATGTAAAACTTGTTTGAGAAACTAGTAATGGGAATTAAGGGGAACTTATTTCACCCAATTTAAAAGTTTAATAAAGAGAAGGGAAGGGAATATATATAAACTTACATAAATAAGATTGCATATTATTAAGTTATTTTATTGTTATAAGTTAGATAAAAGATAAAATAGTCTCTTCATAATTATTTTTTTATTTGAAGTTCCCTTAACTTCCCTTTACCCTAGTTACACCCTAAATTGGGGGATAAGAAAAACTTAGTTTTTCTTCCCTCCTTTACCTTCCATTCTCCCTCATTATCTAGGAAAAATTAATTCCCAAATAAGGATAATGTGTCCCCTAACTTTTCTTACCGTTGTTTTCCCCAATCCAAACAAGCCCTAAAAGTTTTTAGTTTTTAAATGAGAAATTGTTGCAGCTTTATTAAAAATTATTAAAACTTTTGGCCTCATTATACTGTTCAAAAATAAATATTGTGGAGGAATTCTATCGGCAATCACTCTAAGCGAGTGCCATTTGACCATTTTCTCGACACGTCTATTTTTCCATTTGAATTGGGAACCGGTCATTAAGGTAAAAAAAAATAAAAAAAAATAAAAATAAAAATAAAAAAGATTTGTAGGCTCTAGCCCTTACTTCCATAAAGATTGCAATGAGATTATCTTTTTCTTTTTCAATCAAGGTAATATCATTGGGTAAATTTTACCTAACCCCAAGATTTTGGGAGGTTTGTGTAGGCCTGTCCAAAAAGCCCGCTGGCCCGGGCTCGGCCCGGGTATGGCCCGGAAATTCCGGGCCAGGACGGGCTACGGGTCCGGACACAGGCCGGATCGCTGGCGTCCAGCCCGGAATAGTGACGGGTAAAACGGGCCGGGCCCGGCCAGGCATCAACGGTCACCTAAGGGTGACCGTTGAAAAATGCCGGGCCGGGCCGGGCTAGCCCGGCCCAGCCATAACAGCCAGAAAGGCAGTTTTGACTGTTTTTCCCCTAAAAATGGTCAAAAAATAGCTA
>JBAKGM010000200.1:8113843-8127871 GCA_037177215.1 Asparagus racemosus | reverse complement strand
TATGCTTAGTTGGCATGCAATGATGACTAAAAAGGGGTGCAGCACATTTTGTGACAAGTCTTGGGGCTAAAACACATAAGAAAAAGTTAAAGGGACTGGGTCACATTAACTTTTTGCTTTTGGGGCATTAACACAATTTTCCCTTAAATTAAACATGAAAATAGATACACGTACAAAGCACGCGCACCTTACTAGTTACTTAGTAAAAGTTAATTCCTAAATAATGATAATAAGTTTCCTAACTTTACAAACTCCTCTTTATCCCCAGTCAAAACAAGCTCTCAGTGAACATTAAAAGGAGGAAGAGGGAAAAACTTTTGCAGCACCCAGATACCGTATAACTATCAAATAAAGTTTAATCAATAAAAATAATTTTCAACCATCAATTGTGACAGTTTAATTACTGTTGTTTGATAAGTAGTAGTTACAAGATGACTTCTCCTCGAATTCCAGGAAAGGTACTCACCTCCACATCCGCAGTATCAAAATCTAAAATTTCGCAAAATTCTCGTAACTGTCCGCAGTCTCCAACACTCAAACCCCAAATCGATGCGATTCTCCAAGAAGCCCTAACCCTAAAGCCCCCCCTCACTCTCCCTCCAATGGCGGAGGAAGAAAGAGAATCTAACTCCAACAAAGATCAAAACCCTAGAAAGGCCAAGAACCCCAAAGATCACCTCCCTTCTCTCTCCAACTGCCATAGCTGCAATCGGCATTCCCCCCCAAAACCCCAAACCCTAACCAGCCTCAAACCCCTCGACAGCCAATGGCGGATCGTCCTCCTCTGCAACGAATGCCTCCGCCTCGTTAAATCCGGCGCCAAATGCTCCTACTGCTTCTCCGGTCCCTCCGTCGACAGCGGCTGCGGCGATCGCCTCCTCGATTGCCGCCATTGCTCGTGCCGGATCCACCTCGATTGCGTCCCGGCTCAGCAGCTGTTTATATCCCCGGAGATTCTCAAGCCGGAGTCTTTCGTTTGTGTCGATTGCTGTCCGCTGCCGGCGTTTCGGAGTCAGTGCCCTAGGAGTCATTTTACTAAATTTTCTGTTGAGGAATTCGTGAAAGAGGCTGCCAGTGCAAAGGAGAAGGCTTTGAAGAAAGCTATGGACGATGTTAGTAGCGTGGTGGTCGATCATGTTGTTAGAGATGAAGATTTGGCTCTGCAGTTGCATCTGGCGATGAATGGGTCACAAAGGATCTCGAGAAGTAACAGATCAACGAGTTTGGATCGATCTCTGGCGGCCAAGAAGATCAAACAGTATAATGGGTGTACAGAGAAGGTTGGATTTTGTAGAGAAAATAAGGAGCTTCTTGATTCTTGCAACTTTTCTGCTGAGTTGAGTAAGGAGCCCAAGAAGGAAAATAATGGGTGTAATAGCAATGCAACATCGGTGAAGGAGGAGCAAGGG
This sequence comes from Asparagus racemosus, assembly GCA_037177215.1. Classification (NCBI taxonomy): domain Eukaryota; kingdom Viridiplantae; phylum Streptophyta; class Magnoliopsida; order Asparagales; family Asparagaceae; genus Asparagus; species Asparagus racemosus. The sequence continues at coordinate 8,126,462 of JBAKGM010000200.1, read as the reverse complement.
AGTTGTTCTGATAAGGTTGAGAATTCTAGTGAAGGTCATAGAAAGCCTGATGTATGGATAACTTATCAGAGAGGAAGCAAGTCGAAAGGAGTAGATTGTCGAGGGAAATCCCCCGAGAAGAACAAGCAAATGTTGAATGGCCTGGGTGTTGGAGAAATTTGTCCGGAATCACAACAAATGAGCGGGAGTCATTCGCTAGATCGATATGCAATGAAATATAGGAAGAGGAAGCCAATTTTGAAAAATGTATCAAATTGGGAAAATGATTTTGACAAAGAAGCTACTTAATGTGTCTACCTTCCAATACGATGCTCCACTGTCAAGTATGTCAGGGTGACAATCTTGGTTAAGAGAGGTAATTCATTTGCAATTTGGAAGCCATGTATTTGATTTTCCAAAAGTTTCACGGCCTATATCTGCTATGGTTCTTGCAATCTACCAATTCTTTCTCTGTAACATCTGTTATGACTGCTTTTATAATTCATGTCTCTATCTTGTGGTTGACGATTTAGGCATTTATGTGGAATTTCTGGTTTCAGTTAGTTGCTACCTTGAGAACTTGACCGCAAGTTATCTATAAAACTATTGCATTTCCCATCAATCTGAAATGTGGGGACTTCCTTTCTTTTTCTGTTCATTGATTCCTAATAAGAGCATAATTCTCCAGGAAGGTTGTTATATGCAATGTTTCATTTGCCATAGCATAAAAAAATAATAGGGGACTTCAGCATGCAAGAGTATCAACTGCATATTATAGTTGATATTGCCATATTTCACGTCTTTAACACTGAGAACATATGCAAAAACCAACAAGTTATATAGCCATCCAGGTTTTGGAGATTAAGTTACTATAACCTGTTAGTTTGATGTTAATATTCAACCCTCTGTAAGATAATTTTAAGCCTGATCAAAGGCATATGCAGTGGAGATTCTTTAATAATGCTTTGGAGGCTGATTTCAAGGCAAGGATAGCTGTTCTTTATATACTGGCGAAAGAGTATTTTATAATGTTCAAGAACAATAAAAATTATAAAATTACGTAGATGACCTTCGTCTTCGAAAAGAAATCAAAATTGTGATTAGAAGGGTTGTCATGACATCTCGTTTAATGTGTCAGCGGAGAGTCTTGCAGTTACATCACATGTTTGGATGGTGTTTTTTTTTATCTAAGCATATTAGAGGGAAGGTTGTCAAAAACTGGACGGCCCATCGCTAATATTGGGTTCTGTAGAGATTACTTTTTTCAGCATGCCTACTCGTATAACATGAATAGGACCTGGACTATTGTGCAAGAGTAACAAAGTAATTAGTGAAATTTGTGTTCTCTTTTACAGTGCATCTTCAGAGGACCAACATACCCTGAGGATAACAGCTACTTGAAGTAAGAAACTGGTTTGGGGTCATAGTAAAGTATTTAAGCATGATTACTGTAAAGTCAGACATCTAGTGCATTAGGTGCACAGAGGACCTGCGTAATCAGATCTGGCGAACACAGATCTTCTAACAGGATTGTCTGACTTGATTATCTAATGGCAACCAACAAATGATTCAATTTTGAGAAACAACAAGCAATTTCTAGAGTATGACATCTCCTTGTTGTTCCGAGTTATTGTCCATATCTCTGTTTGGGATTACTTGTTATTTTGGATCCAGTTTTGAATGATTCACAAGTTAGAGTTCCAATTCCATAAGCCAATGCATGTGTTGCGAGCTAGTGTGAGATGCAGGCAAATTAAGGCCCCATTTAGCAAGAAGAGTTAGCAAATGTTACGTGCCCAGATTTGCTAACTTCCTAGAACATCCAAAAGCATGTTAGAAAGTATCCGTTCTAGCTCTACTTGTGCCCAGACTTGCTAACTTCCTAGAACATCCAAAACATCGTCAGAAAGTATCCGTTCTAGCTCTAGTTGTTACTTGGGATCTATGGCAGCATTGACGTCTTATTTGATATGTCATGGCATCGTGCAGGCAAGTCACATTTTTGGATGGGAAAATATTTTTATCTGAGCATATTAGGGGGAGGGGGTAGGCAGATTTTGGGTCGCCTAAGGCTACTTTCAAGTTCCTAGGCATTTCTCATTTTTCATCATTTCTTCTCAGTTCACAAGGTAATTAGTAAATTTAACTAGTACTTTTGTATCGCACATCTGCATGGAGTTAATATGTCCTCATGACAGCCAGGTGAAGTAAAAAGCTGGTGTAAAGTCAAAGATATCTTTGAACAGCATGATTCCTAAGTATCAAGTAGAAAGCTGGTGTAAAGTCGAGGTAGATTTAAAAGTTGGCGTAAAGTCAAGTATATTTAAACTCAGACGCTTAAGTGCATTAGGTGCAAAAGAACCTGTATAGTCAGATTCCTAAGTAAGAAGTGCATTGGTTGAACATAGAACCTCTGACATTATTCTCTGATATGATTATTTAATGACATGCAACAAATTATTCCATATTGAATACTACAAGCAGTTCGACAATATGACATCTTATTAGTCTAAGTGATCATTGATATCTCCCGTCCGGATTGCTTGTCATCATTATGGATTTAATTCTGTGTGATTCGTAAGGTATTCTTATTCACTTTCCCTAAGCCAATGCATGTGATACAAGTTAGTGTTGGATACAGGTCGAAAATATTTAGCATGTATCAGGTGTCTGATACCTAATAACTCCTGCAAAATGTCCCAAAGGAGGTCATAGTTAGAAAGTAATGGTTCTAATCAGTGGTTATTTGCGGGCTAAGGGTAATTTTGTCATTTTCCAAAAGTATTTATGCAAAAAACTTCTTTTTTTTTTGGGGAAGAGTGGTGTTAATGATGGGTTATGGCCGGTGTTATGAATACATCTAATGTGATCCCTTTCAGTTTAATGTGACTCCATAACCCCTTCTTGAAGGTTACATTCCTTAACGTGTAGACTGTTAGTTCAATAACCAAACAAGGCCAAAGGTGTGCTTTGAGAAATGCCTCTTATTTCATAGTGTAATTTACTTTAGGGTACATTCAAACTAATGAACTTTCATTTTCTTTACCATTTACATGGTTTTGCCATTTTCATGAACCGGTAAAGCCATATGTCCCCACTTTCATGTTACATAAGCCTCACCTTTTTCATGTTTCGAACTTAAAGAAAATGAGGGTTATACCCAGATCCTCTTAAGAGCTCCTTCAATTACTTCCATCTAATATTTAGTGTCTAGACTTCTTCTAGTCTTGATCATTATGTACTTATAACTCACATGGTTGTTAACCCAAATCAACCTTTTGATGATTCATAGACCATTTGGATATACCTTTTTCTGATGAATTTTTTGTTATCGGAAATGTGATAATTAATTCCTGTTTAATAGCTTTGAAACATGATAGGCCACTGCAAGTTGTTTTTGTTGACTTGCATGGGGTTAACCCTGTATTGAGTGGAGCAACTTTTTGATGGATACACCTTTCAAGCAAAGAGTTTTCAAGTGAGATTCAATACCAATTGTCAATACACTTCTTGAAATCTAGGTTGCATGGATGCACGATGAAGTGACCGAAAACACTGAAGTGAAAATCTTTAAAGACACATATCAATCTTAGCAGTCATGTGATTGAATCTTTAGTGGTTAATCTCATATATTAATCCTTTAAAACTTTGTTCCATGTATTAGAAAACTTGTATGCTGCAGAAAAACTTTAAATATGTGAAGTGAAGGTCCGAGATTCAAGAGCCTTGATTATTATGACAAATTTCTCCCAGAGAGAATGTTGCCAGTTAAAATTGGAATGCTAACTTCAAATGAAATTACAGCTATTTAATAGCTAATGGAATAATTAGTTTATAAGTTGCTAATATTTAGATATTATGTTGATTTGCGGAGCATCAGTTTAGACGGTTAGGTTGTGAAATTGATGATGACGAGACCATCTAATATTCCACTTTGAAAGCATTAGATTTATGAATCGGTGTTCCTTCTCACTGAAATTCAATTTTGTACAGCTTTCTGTGAAACCCTTAACAGTGCTTTGCCTTGTATCAGGATAGAATGGCACCTAAAGAGTGACCAGTTCTCATAAATATTGATAGGAAGAAACTATTGTCAGGCCAGAGAATGCATGAAGATTAATCTCCCAAACGCTGTATTAGCACGGAAAGGGTCCAAATGCCAATATGATGTGTTGGATTATACGTGTGTGCATGCATGTGCTCATGTGTGTATAGAAAAAGGAAAAATAAGAAAGTTATAAAAAGGATATTTGGTCATTTTCCGACTAGAGATCTGCATCTTGTAGACTTAAGGCATAAGAGCAGGAGAGAGAAAATGGGTGTTCGTGGATGTGGTTAGATTATTACCCAATGATGAATGCCGTGCAGCCGAAGCATTATTACTCCCTTTCAGCAATGCATTTGCAGCCTTACTGCAAAATGCTTTTTTAGCGTACCTGTCTGCAAGTATCTATCTGAATATAGAAGGCGCTGTATACAGTTAAGTCCTTGATTGACTGGCTGAAAACACAGGTACCTGTGGTGTACATATGCACAAGTCCCTCATGCTTCTGTGTTTCTGATTTATCCACAAATCTGTTATAGTTGTGCTATTGAGCATCACTTGTTCAACAGGGCTGCTAGATGTAAGTGATTTTGATGGCCTACTCAGGCTCGCTTATTCAGTTGAGGCTCTTCAAGCTGATTGATTCTCCGCTCTTTATAGCCTGCCTATATTACTGTACCAATTATTAAGAGATGGAACCTTAAAGTCGAATGATTGTTCTCAGGAGCCCAGCTAAAATAAATTCATCAGTATTCACCTAATGCATACCATGTTTTTTGTAGGATATGAGACTTTCAAGATAGCAATGCATAACAAATCCTAAAATAAGACCAAGAAACAACATGACATAGAATAACGGTCACGTCTGCTATCTTCACAATGGAATTGTCCATGTGACTCAGGTGCTCTATGTTTTTTGTGATGACTTATCAAAGGCTATCTGCTCTGTTTCTCGACATCTGCACAGACTTCTTGGTGAGAAACATGGCATGCCTATGAATTGCTCCAAACTCCTTTGATCATTCTGGGCTCATCCATTGGAATGTCCAGCTTATAACCCTTCTTGCGGTACCTTCTATTTGCCGAGCGACTCTGTATCTTAGCTGCTTCGACATGAATATTTCTACCACACGTTCAGGTTTGATGTTAGTCTGACAGCTGAAATAAGTGTAGTCTCTCAACTGTAGAGCTTTAAGTCTTCGTTTTCTGCCAAAATTGTCAATTCCAGGTTGAAGTATATGCTTGGATTCGTGTGATGATGTTTGTCAAAATTATCCAATACGTAGAATAGCAGGGAACTGCCTCTTTGACTCTTAAACTAAAGAAAGCTTAATAAAGCATAGAACGTTTTAGAGGGGAAAAAACATAATGAACTTGATGATTATGTACTTGTAGTTTATACCTCTTGAAGGAGGAATTGGAAGTTTGATAGAACATTAGTGGGCGTTTACTTGTTCCGACTGTCTTTGTTGCGTCTGACTTTTGTATAAATGGATTTCTTCGGTTATTCCAATTGCTTTTCCTTTCCTGTGGAATTGCAATTACTTCTTATTTGTGAACATGACTGCTGAGGTGATACGTGAGTTGTTTGCTTTTCTCCCCAGATGCCTTCCAAGTTACAACCTTGTATGGATATGTGAGTGGAGCAGGACCATGGCAAGAGTTTTCACCTTCAGTTGAAAGACAGATATCCCTGATTGTAACTTTCAGATATTCAGTGGCTCTTAGAGAATCTTGAGTGAAGTCTTGGCTGCCATTTCCAATTTTCTCCTTTGAGCGCATAAGGAAAATTTGCCTTCATGTGTCGTATAATTAGAAGATACTGCTTTAGTCTTTCCCATGATCTATGTTTGTCATCAAGTAGGTGCAATTTGTTTTCTTGTGTGTCCCTTCAGCTTCTTAATGGTCTACATTTTGCGCGAGCTACAGACTTATATGCTGGAGCTGTTCTATAAGCCAATTATGTTTACCCAAATAGAAGATGGCTTTCAGCTGTCAACATATATTCAAACTTAGTGTACAAGTATCTCCAGGAAATGGGCAAACTGGATGGTTGCTTTGTGATGCTTGGGTTACTACTTACTTTTGATTGTTGCTGCAGCATCAGAAGCTAGTCTGGACGATGAATATAGGTTAGAGTTAGCCGATCAGTTCATTACAAATTCATTGCCTTTTTTGACAAGTTATTTTCAATAACAGTTGACCAGTTACTTGCAGTAATTTAACTGTGGTGGATCTCTCATCTTTTGCTTAATTTACAAATCCAGTTTTCACTGGTCGAGTCTGTAACCCACATGCTTATTAATTACATCAGGGGGGGGGGGGGGGGGGAGACAACCTTCTTTCAGTTGTACGCCTTCACCCTTGGGTTTGTTCTCTCGCATACTTGCTTTCCAGTTTCTTATACGTATCCTACTTTTGGATTTCATTTCTAGCTGGTAGTTTTTATTATATGATATGACTCTAATGCATTTAGAAAAGGGTAAATTGCAGATAACACCCTTTTCTATACCTTCAGTAGGACTTACCACTCCTCAACTCATTTAATAGCACTCAGCACCCTTAGATTTCCTTTTTCGAAGGACTTAGATAGCACTCTTTTCCCTAAAGAAATGAGCAGTGCTAAGTGCTATGAATGATTTGAGTGGTGTAGTGCTAGTGAAGGTATAAATGATGGGGGTTATCTGCAGTTTACTTTTTGAAAGTTTGTTCGGTATGTAGCATTTGCTGTTAACTTCTTTTGTTATAATTTTATCAAATTGCATAGGTACTATAAAGCACCATTCCACTTTTGCCTTTTTACCTAATGTTTCTCGAGCAGTCAAAATGTCGAAAACAAGTGGACAACTGAAGGAGAGCAAAAATGACGATCTTCATTAAAGATTAATGAATATTCAGTGGTAAGATCATTCAATAGGCGGCCTTAGTTATTTTCTCGGGTAAATTTCTTTTTGGAACTAGCTGATTGAGATTTACTTGTGTGCTGTGTATCGGTTTTTTTTTTTGAACGCAAGGGATGCTGCTACTTGCATTAGGAGAACAGTTCAACTGTGAGTCGGGCATGGCCGCCTGATGAAATTCTTCACTGTTTGCAGTGATATTGCACTCTGCATGGTCCACCGAATCCAAACCTGGTTAGCACTATCTTTTATTTCTTTTATCTTTTCTTAATTTAAATAGTGATATCCAACAAGTACATAATTGTTATCTGTACTCTCTACTTTTTCCCTAATAGGCTTGTTTACACAAAACTCACAGAACTAGCGCAAGCATAAACGGCATATCAAATTCCTTACTAGAGGATTCAAACTTATCCGTAAATTCCAACACATCACAATTAAAATAGTGACAAACTATTGGTTAAAACTTAGCTATATGCTTGCTGAAATTAACTAGTACTCCAAATGACTAATGAACCAGACATGCAAACTAACAAGCTTGAAATAGTTGAAGAATCAGAAAGTCTATCCTACTACTTCACTTCCTCTTTCGTTAGTCTAATTTGGCTTGTGGTAGCAGTTATGGCTGTATCACACGCACATCCAACCTTGTTCGTCTCCAACTCTGTAAGTAGCTTCACAACAAAAAACGTTATTTGAGCCATCTCTCTGGACCTCATCTAACTTATTTATTCATTCTGGTCTTCATATTTGTATTGCACAGCTCCGTCCCTTAGTTAACATTGGACCCCTCTGATTCGAGTTCTATGTGAGCAACCAGATTCCGTGGACAATGTAGAACGCAGAGCATCAAATTGAATGGCTAGCAAGAGTCCATGTCAGTTTGTGCTGGTGGGTACTGGGTCCTATTAGCACAATCTCACATGGTTGTTTAACCACATATCCTAGTGCTTTACATCAGTATACCTGGTTTTTGCAAATAGAGAAGAACACAAAGATTAATTTCTTACCCGTGTAAAACTTCAATTTTAGAATTTTTACGGGGTAAGAAGTAAGGAAAAAATTGGCTCAAGAATATTTCATGCACATACTAATTGCAAAGAAAGCCTTGGTTGGAACCACTATTTTTTATGTCCAGCTTGTTCGCTTTGCTTCTTTGGCCATTAGCTAAATGCTAGTTATATGACAATCATAACATTGAAGATCTTTTTTGAGCTATTGTCTTTTCTTCCAACTTGTTCACACCATAAACCTACAGGGCCGCAAAAGTTGGGTTAAAATATTTGGGCTCCTATCTTTGGAGAGTGATTTATCATCTTAAGGAGTCTTTTGTTTACACAGAAAATTTCAAGTGCAACTGTAATTATTGTTTCGGTTGCATATATGTTCCACTACTACTGCAGCTGTAGCTGTAGTTGTAGCCTTTTTCGTTGCAACTGTATTTTAAATACCTGTCAAATTGATTGCAAGACATTTTTATTGAAAATAGCTCTTTTTTTTAAATAATTATAATTGTGAAAAACTTCAATTACAACAAAACAAACAATCAAACTTTAAATGTGACTATGGCGTAAATTATAACTGCACCCACTGTAGTCATCTGACAACCAAACAACCCAGTGTGTGATCACAACTAGAAAAGTAATTAAGCATTGATGGTAAAAATTTAATTATCGAACTATTTTTTAATTGCTCGGTTGATGTGTTTCTAGGTTTTACATTACTAGCTTTCCTCAAGAGTGCTGCTAGCCGATACAAACTTATGTTAGTATTTCAACTGGTAAATATCGCCATTATATTATCCATTTTAATGTTTTTTAGCTTATTGCTACCTCATGTTTCATGTTACACGCGCGTGAGAAAAAAGAGAAAATCAATGTGCAAAAAAGCTAATTATCACATGTTAGTTGACAGGTACAATCTTCAACTTGAAGTCTCATTATTTACTCAACCATTAATTAACTTGTAAAATTTTGTTTTTCACTTCTCCTTTGTGTTTTGGGTTTGAAGTATTGGTGGATACCAATTCATATTGGCCATATCATTTCGGAGTTTAAGTATTTGCCTGTTAGACCCAGGTAAGATTGATTAATACTGTTGATATTGGCTAATACATAATGACATTTAACGACTAATGGATAATGAGTTAGCTTTCAAGTACTAAATGTGATTTTATAGTGTTATATTGTTGAGAAAATGAAAAAAAAATATCAATGAAGAAATCTTATGTTTAAAATTGATCTTTTTCATACATCATTAATTTCATTATGAAGCTGGTGAAACCATTGAAACTCTCGTTACGAGTAATAAATAAAGGTGAACCGAAGCTATAATCAGTGCTGACATTTCAAGCCTCGGTTTTAAGTATGCTGTACACTTCCTATAAGTTTTAAATCGCTATTAAGTTGTATAATATTCAATTGCTAGAAAATCTAACAGAACCAGAACTATAATCAGTATTGAAATTTCAAGCCTTGGTTTTAAGTATGTTGTACACTTAAAAAGTTTAAAATCACTATTAAGTTGTATAATATTCAATTGCTAGAAAAGCTAACTGAACTATACGAATTATTAATAATGAAAGCTCTAGTTTCTAACTTTTTATAAGTCTTATTTGCGCATGAGAGAGATTACTACCTAATGAAGGAAAAGCAATCCTTGCTCTAGAGAATATTTTCCAGGCACGCAAATCTTTTACAAGAGGAATGATTGATGCACAGCACCAACTGTCCAATTCAAATACTTGCAGCCATTTTTAGTGAGGAGATTTAAGTCCAACTGTCCCTCTCTTTATTATTGTCTATTATGTACAAAACTAGAACAAGACAGTCAACGTTTTAGATTATAGCAACAGCACCTTTTATACTGTAACTATCTAAACTAAGCAATTAGAGTTATGCAAGACTGACACCTAGATGTAATTCATGTGGCTATATAATGAGGGCGGTGTAGTGTTTGAAATCAGAAAACCATGGGTAGTAGAGAAAGAAGGAAGCTCTCTATGGCCTCCCTTTCTTCTGCTCTTCTAGCACTCTCTCTTTCTCTCAGCCTTCTCCCTTTTGAGACTAGAGGAGATGAAGTCATCTACTCTTCTCCCCATCCTCCTGTTTATGAGTATAAACAGCCACCTCATTACTATTACAATTCACCCCCTGTTTATGAGTATAAATCACCACCACATCATCATTATAAGCCACATCCTAGACACGAATACAACTCCCCACCTCCGTCTTATGGTAACTCTCCACCTCCTTATTACAAATCACCTCCAGTGCATGAATACAAATCTCCACCTCCTCAATATAAGTCTCCACACAAGTCACCTCCTACATACGAATACAAATCTCCACCTCCATACTATTACAAGTCACCTCCGATCTACAATTCTCCTCATCATTACAAGTCACCTCCAAAACAAGAACAAAAATCCCCTCCATACCATTCCAAATCTCCTCCTATACACGAATACAAATCTCCGCCTCATTATTACATGCCGCCTCCTATGTATAAATCCCCATCTCCTTATTACAAGTCACCTCCTGATCATTACAAATCACCTCCTACATACGAATACAAATATCCACCTTCATTTGATCACAAGTCACCTCCAAATAACGAACATAAATCCCCACCCGATCATTACAAATCACCTCCTACATACATTTACAAATCTCCACCTTCGTATGATCACAAGTCACCTTCAAAGCATGGACATAAGTCCCCACCTGATCATTACAAATCACCTCCTACATACGAATACAAATCTCCACCTTCATATGATCACAAGTCACCTCCAAAGAACGAAATTAAATCCCCACCCGATCATTACAAATCACCTCCTACATATGAGTACAAATCTCCATCTCCACATGATCACAAGTCACCTCCAAAGTACGAACGTAAATCCCCTCCTGATCATTACAAATCACCTCCTACACACGAATACGAATCTCCACCTCCATTTGATCACAAGTCACCTCCAAACCATGAACATAAATCCTCACCCAATCATTACCAATCACCTCCCACGTACGAATACAAATCTCCTCCTCCATTTGATCACAAGTCACCTCCAAACCATGAACATAAATCCCCACCCGATCATTACAAATCACCTCCTACATATGAATACAAATCTCCACCTCCGTATGATCACAAGGCACCTCCAACGCACGAACATAAATCCCCACATGATCATTACAAATCACCTCCTACATACGACTACAAATCTCCAACTCCATATGATCACAAGTCACCTCCAAAGCATGAACATAAATTCCCACCCTATCATTACAAATCACCTCCTACATATGAATACAAATCTCCACCTCCATTTGACCACCTTCCAGAGCACGAACATAAATCCCCACCCTATCATTACAAATCACCTCCTACATACGAATACAAATCTCCACCTCCACATGATCACAAGTCAACTCCAAAGCACGAACATAAATCCCCACCTGATCATTACAAATCACCTCCCACATATGAATACAAGTCTCCACCTTCGTATGATCACAAGTCACCCTCAAAGCATGAACATAAATCCCCACCCGATCATTACAAATCACCTCCTACATATGAGTACAAATCTCCACCTTCATATGATCACAAGTCACCTCCAAAGCACGAACATAAATCCGCACCCGATCATTACAAATCTCCTCCCACATATGAGTACAAATCTCCACCTCCACACGATTACAAGTCACCTCCAAAGCACGATCATAAATCCCCACATGATCAATGCAGATCACCTCCTACTTATGAATATAAATCTCCACCTCCTCACGATTACAAGCCTCCTCAAAGATACAAACACGAGTCACCACCATCTTCAAAGCACGAGTCATCTACTCCTGAATACAATTCACCACCTCCTAAGTGCGAGTCCTCAGCCCCTATATACGAGCATAAATCACCACCTCCTAAAAATCACGAGTCATATCCTCCTGTATACAAGTACAAATCACCACCTACAAAGTATGAGTCTTCCCCTCCTATGTACAAGCATAAATCGCCACCATCTTCAAAGCATGAGTCACCTCCTCCTACTTATGAATACAAGTCCCCACCTTCTAAGCACGAGTCATCTGCTCCCATATACAAGGATAACTCACCACCTCCTGAACACGAGTTATATCCTCCTAAGTACGAGTATAAATCCCCACCATCTCCTTATTACCACAAGAAACCATTCTACTCCCCGTACACGTATTCTTCACCTCCTCCTCCTTATTAACACTAAGAATACCTTCGAAGGAAATAAATTGGTAAGCCTTCTTATTTTACATGACTAATCTTATATTCTTCTTCAAAATATTGGCATATTTAAAGTCATGAACTCCACATGGAATTGTCTGATATGTTATTTGAGGATAACCCTTCTTTTTTCCCCTCATTTTGCAGGAGAGGAAGGTGAAACACCTGCCTTAGTATTTGGCAGGAATCAGCAATGTTGTTGTAGGCTATGCTGGAATAAAGAGTAGAATAAAACAGAGACTGATCTCTCTTTTTGCAGAAGAAAGACTACTCCAAAATGCTTGTTGCCAGAGGTGGCACATTTTGCAGAGGAATAAAGTTGTTCTCTTTTATTTTAAACGCATAATGTTTGTTAGTGTAGCGTTAGAAAGAGTCGGAAGAGGCATTGTTTGTTGTGACCAATTTTCTTGCTGCACTTCCATTTCTATAT
>JBAKGM010000200.1:8058219-8075973 GCA_037177215.1 Asparagus racemosus | reverse complement strand
CCCACGAGATTCCTCGTTGTCCTTCGTTTCCACTTCTCCACTCTCTTCTCTCTTCGTTTCCTTCTTCAGTTTTTTTTGGAATTTAATCTCAATTTCCCCCATTAACGGTAGTTAGTGTCCCGTCCAGTCCTGCCTAACCCCCAGCCACGTGTAAAAAACATAGCCACGTCAACTTCCCGTTTATTTTAAATGTAACCACGTGCGGTCACGTGAGATCGATTTAAGAATCCAGTCGCCGGAGTGGGCTTAAACAGTTAAGTGAGTCACTTTATAAGTCTCATTGTCGCCTGAGTCATTTTTTAGGCCATATTGGTCACAGTGTGTCACTTTTTAGGCTAAATTTGTATTTTAGCATTTAACATACCATATACATTCATTGCCCATTATTAGTGATAACTGCCAATTAAGACTCCATAATTTGTGCTTATTATAAATTTATCAAACTCAATTGTCCATAAAGAATAGCATATTCTTGACATTATTAATACTGAAAAGAAACTAAAATAGTAAAGAATACAAATTCCATTTCTCTCTTTTTTACCTTCTTCAAATAATAATTTCCCTCCAAAAACTATAACACAAAAAAAGCTTAATTTCTCTTCTTTCGTGTAACAACAAGTATTATAAGTTGAGCAATATAAAAATTATGTGTGCATACGATTGTTGTTTTCCTTCTTTCTTCCAATCTATTTAAATGCCAAAAAGATAAAATATGAGAAATATGATTAAAAGAGGAAACAAGATACCCTAAAATTATATTCAAATAATAAAGGCTTGGGTTAGTGATGTCTGAAAAAATGAACTTTAACAATTAATTAATTTTTTGATTTGTTAAAGTTCAGAAAATATAATTTCTAAACTGAAATTTATTAATCATATCCAGAATATTGAGAAAGAGTAGAGATTGGTGTTATTTATGGCATTTAACCTATCAAATTAACAATTGGTTCCTAATCTTTAAGAATAGACTAAATATAGTATATCTTCCAAATCTTATCTTATATTAACAAAAATCTTTTTTCAGAGAATATCAAATCTTATCTTATATTAAAAAAATATGAAATCTTAACAGATCTTTTGGTTTAACAGATATCATTAATTTTCGGTTTTCTCTTTCTTTCTTAGTATAATATAGATAATATAGATTGGTTTCTTATTATATGACAATAATGTAGCTCATTCTCTAATCTATACTAGTATATAGAGAACCAAAGTAAGAACATTAAAAAAAAAAAAAAGGATGAGTTGTGGACAATCCCTCCTCCATAGTTATACATGTAAAGGCAAAGAAATAATTTTATCAACACGAAAAGATTGGAAAACAAAAATAAAAAAGAACTCGTCTTTTTCATATTTTGTCCATATTATATTTTCTTTCTTATACACACTGTTAACCTCCCATCTTCTTTAAAATTTAACTTTATATATCTTCTTCTTAAAATTACTTTACAACTATAGTATTTATACTATTATATAAAAACCAAGCGGAGGCAATCAAAAATTGAGGGAAAGGAAGATACTTCCTCTTTCGATTGTAGTCTAGAGGTAAATTCGTTATTTTTATAATGAATAATTTATTTTGGTATATTCTTTTATTTATTTTTATTTATTCTAGACTATTCTAAATTATTTTATGTTATGAAAATAAGAATAGAGATCACATAATGAAAACTCCATTATACTCCCTCTTTTTTCCGTTTTGCTATAATGATTATTTTTCAAATACCGAGTATATTAGATGTGATCCTCAATGGAGGTTAGGTGGGGTCAATTGCTGAAAAAATTTAACTAAAAAGTGACCGTGAAATAAAAAATCCTTTGAAGGTAGTTTATGTGAGTAAAAGTGATTCCTAAGAAAAACCACAATAAAAAAGGGGGTTGATATAGCTGTCACCATCCGACAACAATAAAGAAACTCTTTAGGAACAAACGAATTATACTCCAAATAGAAAAGTTGTGCCTGCTGTTAATTAAAAGGAAAAAAAATCCCGCCTCAACTTTTATATAAATTTGATGTTCCAACAGCAAAATTGATTTGAGGGCACTGTCTGTAGGAAAGAAAGAAAGAAAGAAACTAAATTTGGCCAATTTTGTTAGGACATTATGATGCAAACAGCAGGAAAATGGGAACTAAAGCGGCAATGGGCCCCTATACTTATGGGCCTTAGCTGTAGATGAGCTATACCACTAATGTCCAAATTCAAGTGTAGAAACTTCCTAGTAGGATGAAAAAGTGGCGACAAGCCAAATTATTAGTTATGGGCCACACGTGCAAAATAAAGTGTCTAGCTAGCTTATCATTTCAAGCACACAAAATTAGTAGTGCTGTTATTATTAAATGCAAATTTCCAACATTACTCATAAGAACCAAGTTTTGCCTTGTTAAAATTGGGACAATTCTTTGACTTTTATCTAATTCACATCTTATTCTGACATTATCCAAGGAATATTCTAGTTTCCTTTTTAACAGTATTAGACCAACACACTGATATATAGTATTAGACCAACACACTGATATATAGTGCTACAATGGAATGTGCTTACTAGGGTGGACAAATCATTAGTATCTCCTCAAGTTTATTTAGCAAACAACACGAGAATCAAATAAAGATAGAAATTACTTGGATCTTACAAATCTTTAGGCGTTGCAACTAGAAATTTCTTATAGACATATAAAATGAATATAAAAAATATATTACAATATTCATAAGCAAAGTACAATTAATAAGTACTTTCACACTAATTGATAGGTAGAACAAAGAGTCAAAGAACTCCAGCATCCCCAAAAAGGAGAGGAGGAAAGAAAAGAGATGACGTGGATCATCAGCCATCTCGTTGTCAGCGTCAGTCAATCGCATTTCTGAATCCGGTACTCCGCCATCTTTATTTTTTAATCACATCCCTCTCCCCCAATGCGAACATACTCTCGCTCCCTCGTTCTGCGGCGCCGGTTTCCCTACCGCCGTGCCCTACCCCCGGTGACCAGACTCCACTCTTCCCCATAACAACTCGCGGTCAGATCACCGATCTCCCGCTTCACTATAAACTGTCTATTTAAAAAAAAAGGTCTCTTCTTTTGAGAACTCTCTTATTGCATTCTCGATCTAGGGTTTTCTGAGGAGTTTTTTTGTGAGATGAGATTGATCATGGGAGCTCACATTGGACGGCGGATCTTTTTGCGAGTAGGATCGCTGAAGTGGTCGTCGTTGAGAAGGTGAGCTTTTTTCTTACTTGAAATCTCGAAATTTTGGCTTTTGTTGATGAATTTTGAGTTGATGATAGCTGTTTATTTATGGTGTTGGAAATTGAGAATAATGAGAAGAAATGGCGAGGAGTTGAGGAAATTTCCACTGATTGTGGTCTACAATTTGAGATGAGATTGGGAAATTGGAGGGAGTGGAGTGGGAAATTTGAGAAATGTAGGATATTTTTAGGAGCTGATAGTTTTATGCTTGGGAAATTGCCTAATTTAAGATGTGGGAGAGGTTTATTGGTTGTCCTGCAATGAATTTTCACACCAAGCAGATTGGGGTTATGCTGTGCTGCTTTTCTAACACGTAACGGAATAATCCTTAATTCAGGGGGAAAAAAAAGGAGATGTAGTACATTTCCCAATTACTCAAGAAGTGATATGGTTAAATAGGAGTTTATATCCCGTGATCGCCAGTGTAAATGATCTAGATATCTCAAATCCTCATCTTAATATTCTCATTCACCATCTTTTTTTTTTTTTTTTTTTCTCATTCTCATTCACCATCTCCGTCCCTAGACTGAGTCATCCTTCCAACTCTCTGACACTCGCTAGGTTTAGCAAAAAGTTCAGCGGCTGAGAAGGATTCATTTGATTTACAGCATGAGGTTGTTCTTAGAAGTTTTTTACTGTTGCCACACTCAGGATTGCTGACTTTACACCCCAATTGATAGGTAACAATTTCCTCAATGTACCAGAGATAACGGATCACTGGCAATAGGTTATGAATCATGTTGTGGATGATCATATAAAATTCTTAATCATTAACTTCTTTCTTATTGTGGTCTTCATGTATTATTGTTGGTCAAGGCATGTTTTTTCTGAGAAAAGAGGGAAGTCCCTCAATTTTCAACAAAAAAATAGAGGTATTTCTAGGGAGTATAGAATATAAAATAATAAGATCAATATCAAAATAAAGCTTCACTCGAGAAGAAAGTCTTATGACTGAGGATATGAAAAAATAGCACATATGCTGAATGTACAATTTTAACCTGTGCGTATTCGTTGTTATCACATCCATTTATCCTCTTGGCATCCGAAAGAACAAGTGATGGGGTATAGGAAAGAAAGCATGTGATACAGGGTGCATGACAAATGAATTCTTGACTATGCAGATCTGTCCGTTCGACAGGTTCTGTTGCCACCATGGCCAGTGCGTTTCAGCATTAGCAATTTGTGGGATGATGCTTAGAGGAAAGAGTAGGGTAGAAAAGAATGTAGATCTCTGTGACATGGTATTAAAATTACTTCATTCACATTTTCAGTCTTTTCTTTGCTAAAATTTGAATGGCAAAATCAGAATTCATATAGGCAGACTGAAAAGGTGGAATTGACACAGAAAGGGGGAAATAAGCAGGAACTGAGATTAAGTTTCCAAACCTTGCTTGTTAACTTTTTGAAGTATTGGACATTGTGCATGAGTCTTGATATTTGATAATGTACCTAAACAATTTATTTTTACAAGCTATTTCAACTTTTTATATTAATCAGTGCATGATTTTATAATTTCTATTTAGACCTTCACTGGCGTAGAACGGACACCTTCATATAAAAGAGCCAACATTAAAAATGGAAGAATAATGTAGTTTTGATATATTATTTGATACGTATTTGGAGCATTCTCGAAGTATTTAAGCTTGATACATAAAATAAAAAAATAAAACAAAACAAAATTAAACAAAACGAAACAATAACAAATCAAAATGTAATGTGTCAAGGACTTGCAGTTATATCCTTATACTAATGAGGAGGGACTAAAATATGCAGTCCGCAGCTGCTACAAAGCTGAAGTTATGCTCCATCCTTATTCTATATTTCTTTGACATCTGCCCTTTTTTGGATAGAGAACGGTCAAAACTTGGTCATCTATTACTCATTTTATCACCTAGCATATTGACATGGGTTGCATTGATTCTTCAGAAGCCAGGGTCTGGTACTCAACAGTCCATGAGGCAATTCTGCTAATGCTTATGGGATTCTCCTAGGTACTTGTCGAATACATTTCCACTGTCCGAAGACTTTTTGGAAGTTTTTCTGTTTAGAAAGAGTAGATGTGATAAATATGCAAATAAAAGGAGCCGCTTCTGATGGTTTTAGAGTCAGCGTGTCTAGTGCCATTAGTGCATCTAGTTATGGTTCTGCACAGGATGATAATGATGCATTTGGAGATGTGTACATGTGGGGGGAGATCGTGTGTGATAATTCTGCCAAGGCTGCTATGGATAGTGATAATGTAAACCTTTTCAGTGGAAGAGCTGATATTTTACTGCCCAAGCCATTGAACTCCAACGTGGTTTTAGACATTAATCATGTGTCCTGTGGGGTCAAACATGCTGCCCTACTTACTAGACAAGGTGAAGTGTTCACATGGGGTGAAGAATCTGGCGGCCGCCTTGGCCATGGAGTTGGAACACATGCTGTTCATCCATGTCTTGTTGAGTCCTTATCAGCTTGTAGTATCGATTTCGTTGCTTGTGGAGAGTTTCATACTTGTGCTGTTTCTGTTGCTGGTGAACTGTATACTTGGGGAGATGGTACACATAATGCAGGGTTGCTTGGCCATGGTACTGATGCCAGTCACTGGATACCTAAAAGAGTTTCAGGACCTCTGGAGGGGCTCCAAGTTGCCTATGTTACATGTGGAACATGGCATACAGCCTTGATAACCTCGGCTGGACAGTTGTTCACATTTGGTGATGGAACATTTGGTGTGTTAGGTCATGGAAACAGAGAGAGTGTTTTTTACCCAAGAGAGGTGGAAACTTTGATGGGGTTGAAGACCATTGCTGTTTCCTGTGGAGTTTGGCATACTGCTGCTGTGGTAGAGGTTATTGTCACACAATCTAGTGGTTTATCTGGAAAAATTTTCACTTGGGGTGATGGAGACAAATATCGCCTTGGTCATGGCGATAAGGAACCGCGTCTTAAGCCCACTTGTGTGCCATCCCTAATAGATTATGATTTTCATAAGCTGGCATGTGGTCATAGCTTAACAATTGGGTTGACTACCTCAGGGCGTATCTTTACAATGGGAAGTACTGTCTATGGTCAGCTTGGCAATTCCCTTTCAGATGGAAAGCTTCCATGCCTAGTTGAAGATAAACTCTCTACCGAATCTGTAAAGGATGTTGCTTGTGGTTCATACCATGTTGCCATATTGACAACCAGGTGTGAGGTTTACACATGGGGTAAGGGAGCCAATGGACGATTGGGCCATGGAGACCTCGAAGATCGTAAAACACCCACCCTTGTTGAAAATTTAAAGGACAGATCCGTAAAAAGCATTGCCTGTGGCTCTAATTTCACAGCAGCCATATGCCAACATAAATGGGTATCAGGTGCAGAACAGTCTCAATGCTCAGCATGTAGACAAGCATTTGGATTTACTCGAAAGAGGCACAATTGCTATAATTGTGGACTTGTACACTGCCATTCATGTAGTTCAAGAAAGGCTTTGAGAGCTGCACTGTCGCCAAATCCTGGAAGACCATATCGTGTATGTGATTCCTGTTTTCTGAAACTTTCTAAAGCTTTAGAAACAGGTGGAAGTACTGAGAGGAGAAATATATCTCGCTTGTCGGGTGAAAGCAAAGACAGGTTCGATAAGGCAGAGACGAAAATGACTAGGAGTACTTTGCCTGGAAATTTGAATTTGAACAAGAATTTGGATACTAAGCCGGCCAAACAAGGCAGAAGATCTGATTCTTTGTCTTCAATTCCTACCCACGTTGATCTTTACCGGGCATTTCCTAGACCTGTCGCCATATCAGCAATTCAATCTGCAAATCATTCCAGAACTTCTTCACCATTCTCAAGAAAAAATAGCCCTCCACGATCTGCAACACCTATCCCTACAATGTCCGGCCTTACTTTCTCGAAAACCGCTACTGACAGCTTGAAGAAAACAAATGATCTCTTGGGTCAAGAACTTCAGAAGTTACGTAAACAGGTATATCAATTTGGCTTTAGATATTTTTTACTTAAAAAATAGCATCATTATCTTACATAATTTTATCTGTTATAATGGACCTGAATTAGGTTGACATTCTTACACAAAGATGTGAACTACAAGAATTTGAAGTGGAGAAGTCAGCAAAAAAAGCTGAAGATGCCATCCAACTTGCTGCTGAGGAATCTGCCAAGTCCAAAGCTGCTAAAGAAGTTATAAAATCCCTAACTGCCCAGGTAATACTAAGGTCGATCCATCTTTCTTTCATTACCTAAGTTCACTAAAGAGGTGTTCTTACCACTGTTTAAACCTCAGATTTTCAAAGAGCATGAAGAACTGAAACTATTTAGATAATAATTTAAGTCAAGATAGATTTCCTGAGTCCCTATTTTTCTCCAAATAGTAGCTTAAAACTGTTTCCTTTGAGATTTGCCCATGCCAATTTGTATCTATGGGTTAAAGTGTATGCTCATTGTCACAATGGGTGAATTGGGTGTTATGTGTTCGCAAGTGTGGCAGGAAAATCAAATTACCCTTGTACAGTTCAAGTGGGGTGAGCATAGGATTCCATACTTCAAAATCCTAATGCAGAAATTTCTTATTGCTTTTTGTAAGAACCTTAAATCCCTCGAAGGAAAGCCCTGAATCTCTCATGTATCAAAGTTCATGAAGCAAAACGGAAAAAGGCTTAATTTCTGCACATCTTTGCTGCGTATTTGTCTAACTTCAAGTATAAATCTTAGTTCTCGTTGATATATCTTGTGCTGAAAAAGAAGGGGGTAAATGATACCATTGATATCTACGAAGTCAACAAGGGAATGGATGAAAAGTCAACTGTGGAAAATATGTTCCTCAGAGTTTTGGACCCATCAAAAGTGATTGCTGGCTTAGTATCAAAAGTAATTTTTTGGTCAAAATCAGAGATTTATTCTTTGCTTGTTCATGTTATGTAAGATTTCACGATGAAGGTTTATTATTATTATTATTGTTATTATTATTATTATTATTAGGGGTTATTATTATTTTCAATTGAAACCAACTGTCTATAACATCTGAGGACATTATAATAGCCAATGGTTTATAGGAGGAGAGAATAATGTGGACATAAACTACCATGTCAGGAATGACGGAAAACAGGAATAGAAGGAAAGCCTAGAGCGAGAGCAAATGGGTCTTCTAGATCCAATCTATGAAAGGAAGATATATCAAAGGGTAGGAGGTTTTCACCAGGATGGGGTATTATTGATGGGTGTGTTTCTTGATGTACTTACCTTCTATTGGATGGAAAGTCAAATGCTCTGAAGTAGTTATTGAGATTCAGGGCAGGTTTGTATTTTTGTATCCAATTTTGATACAGAAATCGAGGATTTGTGCTTTTGTACTTTACAATGGTAGCGAAATTGCCTCTCTATGTTCCTTCTATGAATGTAGGCCAGGTTTTGTGGATCGACACATTTCTTAGCATGTTCCATCTTTCATTATCTTTTGTATCTTGGTCTAGTAAAGTTTGAGGTTTATATTTGATCTGTACATGTGTTTTTTTCTGGTTTATATTTTTACAGCTTCAAGATATGGCTGAGAAGCTGCCCCATAGAGCGTATGCCCCTGATTCTATAAGACCTCGGTATCTAAATAATGGCACCGAGCCTCTAGCCAATCATCACTTGGATCTGAGAAAAGAGAATCAGAGAAATGCAAGTAATGGACAAGACATACCACCAGTAATAGCTGGTCGTTCTGCTATTACAGGTGTAAATCTTTTGTATAGAGAAACCCGTGAAGATAATGATATGTGCACGGTTAGTCAAACACTTACCAATTCCAATTCAATGAATGAAGATTATAATGTGGAGCGTACTAGTAAGAGAGAAACTCCAACATCTGCCAAAATGCAGCAATTTGATGCCAAGGAAGCCAGGTCCTTGCAAAACGGTAACAACAGTTTCAGGTCTAGATTGCCCACTGCAGCTACCAATCAAATGGAGGCAGAATGGATAGAACAGTATGAACCTGGTATATACATCACTCTTATGGCACTGCATGATGGGACCAGGGAACTGAAGAGGGTTAGATTCAGGTACTTAAAAATGATCGTGAGCTGTTTATTTTCTTATTAAAGCTTAAGGTACTTGCATTTCTTATAACGAAATTGTTTTTCTTAGTCGGAGGCGATTTGCGGAGCAGCAAGCTGAAACTTGGTGGACAGAGAACCGTGAGAAGGTGTATGAGAAGTACAACGTTCGAGGGTCTGAAAGAACAAACTCATCTGGAGTACCCAGATCACCACGGTAGTTTGCAACAGGGAGAGAAATTTTTTCCATTTTTCACCCAGTCTCTATTGGTGCTGCCATGATGAGTTCTATAGAAACATGATATCTTAAAATCAGGAAGCACTGATTCCAGATAATAGTTCTTTGGGACAGTGAATGCTGGAGTATTATCTAAAGGCAATCTGGAGATCTTCAGTAAGCAATGCTGTACTCTGTATAGTATAATATGTGCCCTTTATTTATACTTTCTTGTCTCTGTATCTGCCTCTACATGTTGTATTTTGTATATAAACTACCAGACGTAAGATAATATGGGACAGAAAAAAGAACCTTATAGACATTTATTTCTTGTTTACCTCTTGATCATTCTGTTGTACAATATACATATATAATCTTTTATTATCATGTCCATGATTTAAAATCAGCTCTTTATGCTTGTAGATTTACTGCCTCTATCTATATCAACGTCCTATGATAATCATGCCTCCTATAAACCTCAGTTTACCACTGTTAGACTTGATAAGTTTGTTCTATGTAATTGTCGTTGATACGTAAAGTTTCCCTCCCTGTAGTTCAAGAGCTCATTTTGACTGTCTTGTCCAGGGTAGCAATTACATTGTAATGGTGTTTAATGAAAGAATTTGTTGTGTACTATGTTAAATCCAGTGCATATACAGAGAATATGAGTTGTTGCTTTAAGGCTTCTCCTATCCCATTGCCAACCCTTCATCATTCACGAAGCCCAGCCCAGCCCACTTGTCACCACCCCTGGCAATGGTATTTCCATTCTCACTTACTTCCTTAGTTATCCAACCAGTCAATTTCTTGAAGCTGGGGCTAACAAACTATTCTTTCTGGTTTATATATTTCTAAGGAACCATAGATAGTCGAGTCAATGGAATCTGTAGTTTAATGGAGGTTAACTCTGTACTGGTCGATGAGCCAAAAATTTCTCCTGTAATGTGCCCAGAGCTATCTCAATAACCTGAAGAATCCTCGTTATTGATCTCTCTCTCTGCCCCTATGATATTTTTTTTTTTTTTTTTGTTTCTATACATTTGCTGGAACCGTATATTGTAAGGTTACATTTGTCTCCCAACAAACCCATTACAGTTAGGCCTGTGGAAACGTGTATGGGTTTGAGAAAGGGGTCATGCAAATATTTGGTATCCGATATCAAATCAGGTCGAATACTTTTTGAAATCGGTGGGGTATCAGAAGTTGTCGCCAGAATAGCCATTTTCAATAGGTGCATGCAAAAATGCTGTTGGAACACAATTTGTTATTTCAGGATAGTCATGTAAATCTAAACATTACAGTGCTGAAGATGCATAAGATGCATCTTGGATCATGACAGAGTCGAGCAGAATCTTGCTAGACTTGCCGTAATCTCATCCTCATCCGCTTCATGCTTTATTTTCCCCAGGAATCCTTTTTTATAGCTTTAGCTTATTCTTTGGGGAGACATGCGGCCTATTTAAAGTTCGCGTCCCTGACCATTTATTTTTATGATTGGAAGAATCAGCACTTTTGTTGAAACTGTGATCCATGGATTTATGGACTGGACCATGCTCCTTCGGCTCTTGTTTTAAGGCCCAGTGTACACTTTGTCTAAAGCATCAGAAATCCTTCTCCTTCCTTTTGTCTTGAGACACAGGGAAAGGGTCAAAAGAACGCTTGGGCATATCCTGTTCAGCACCAAAAAGGGCAGGAGGTAGAGAAAGTGAGTAGTGATGTAGTAAACACCCACTCTCCTGCTCTCATCTTTTATTTTATTCCTGATGAGCTAATGGTGGATTCCAGCCCTTTGAGAAGAAAAAAGAGGGAGAGAATTGCTATCACTTTTGTCTTCTCCCTCTTTTCCCCCACCTGTTTCATTTACAAAATTGACTATACCATTTATTTGGTGGGAATGGAACCAATTTATGTAATTTAAATTAGCAACATGGGTCTTCTTTGCAGTCAATAAAGATATAGCATCCTGGAGGCTTTCCTTTATTAGAGATCTCCAATACTTTGCTAGACTCTTACATCATCTCTTGGATATCACAATCTTGTAAGACTCTCGTGCAATTTTTTAAGTAGGGCCTCCTTAGTCCTTCCTAGTTCCAATCAAAAGCTCATACTTACAGAGTGTGGTGGTTAACTTGTTCAGCAATTTCGGCCATGCTGTCTTCAATTCCTGTTTTCACTGTTTTTGTCCTGACTCATTAAGACATTGGTTCCATCATTCCAGGATCAGCCTAATAATTTATCTCTCCCACCATTGATTGACTACTGAAATGCATGGCCCTAACCTAGGGGAATAATTGCTAATAAAGTAGTGAGCTTTCTTTTCCTTGTTGGGTTATCTTCAATTCATGCAAAGTTCATGGATGTGTCATGTTGTTGTTGCTTGCAGTACTTGGCAAGTAGGGCAAGCTCATGCATGTCGCGTGGTGATGGTATTCAGAAGTCTGATTAAATTTTTTTAATTCCATGGTTACTGTAAATTTGCAATGATGAAAGTACCACTATCATACTGTTTCAATAGAGGGTGAATTTGTCCCCAGCAGGTATAAGATCCTATATCCATCAGTGTAGTGTAATGCTCAACTCTACTTTTTCTTCTTTTTTCTCTTTTGAATAGTTAGCATCCATTCTCTCTACCATAAGAGAGAAATACATATGGTTGCTCCTATAAACAAGGGCTCTCACATATCTTCCTTCAATATACCATTCCTTCCAAGTTCCGGGAATAATACTATCGGTTTAAATAAACAGAGTTTTTTGATTTATTGTTGAGAGGTTGTTGACTGATAGGCATTGTACTCTTACATTCATTCATGTATTTTATTTGAATTGTGTTTTCTTTTTCTTTTCTTTTTTTTTTTTCTTTTTTACAATTTCATCTATCAACACTATAGAGGATAAAATGAGTACGTCCATAGGAAGTTAGAGGTTGTTAAAGAATAAAATGAGAGAATCTGTTGATATAGAGGATAAAATGAATACGTCCATAAAAAGTTAGAGGTTGCTCCTATAAAGAATAAAATGAGAGAATCATTTAAGATGGTTCGGTCATACGTGATGAAGACCAATTAACACATCAATTAAGGAAAGTGATTAAGATTCTAACTAGTGGAGAAACTTAGAGCATGTTTGGCAACTTTGGATTATAATCCACTTGGTTTATAATCCATAAATGTTTTATAAGCTAAGTGGATTATAAGCCAAAGTGTTTGGTGCATTTAGTAGATTATAATCCACTTTTAATAGTAAAATGTTTGGCAAATAAGTGGCTTATAAGTTATCGTTGTTGTCAAAATGACCACAAAACATTTGATGGGGTTGAAGAGAGATAAATGGAGCTTGGAATATTCTGAAATGATGAGGGATATATTGATCTTTCACACGGTCAAACCTTATGGCTCATAAGCCTCCAAAAAGTAAGCTGGGATACCCCATGTCTTGGTGGTTTTGTGACTTACAAGAAAAAAAAAAATCATTTATGAAACATGTCAAAGTGGCTTTGGGGGTTTGGTGGCTTATAACCGCTTTGATCACTTGCCAACCGTACTCTTAGTTAGAAACACTATTAAGAAGGATTTGAGGATATGATAATGCACAACTTAGTGGAGGAGATACCTCTTAACAAATCTGAATGGAAAAATATTATTCATGTAGCTTAGATGGTAATAACAAAGACTGTTATCCTTTTTATGCATTTCCTTTCACCTACTGATATTATTCTAGTGGATTCAGGCCAACAATTGAAGTTGTAATCCCAAAAACATAATGCAGAAACACAAAGAGCATGAACCAAACCTAACCATAAACATTTTCTTTTCCTTTAATTTGGTAATTTGTGTATCTATTCTCTCAACAAATTTTTTTTATCCATTTACAATTCCATGATCCCCTAAATATCAAAAAGGCATGATATGAGTGGTCTTAGTGTCATACCCAGCAACCAAACTCTTCTTATCAACCCAAAACACCCTCAACAAGTCTCCAGCCATCCTCCTCACCGCCGGCGAGCAATCCCCCTGCATCACCACCAGTATCTTCGCCATCCCTCCAGCAACCGCAGCCACCGCCTCCTTCGCCTTCGGATCTCCACCAGAACCAAAACAAACACTCCACAGAACTCCAACTGCAGCTTCTCTCCCTTCTCTACCAACCTTCATCATTCTCCACATAACAGCCTCAACACAGTCCTCCACCATTTCCATAATCTCCAATCGCCCTGCTGAACAATTTACAGATGCCTCTAATATTATAATTGCTCTCTCCGTGGATTTGGATGAAATTGAATTTGACTCAGGTGATAGAATTCTTATTAGTGCAGGTACTATCTTGGCCTGCACCATTGCCTTGAGTGCTCGTTTCGATGTTAGTAACTGAATCAGGCAACCGAGACTTTCGTTGATCGCCGATGGGCAGCCATTAATGAGCGTGATTAGTCCAGGGATCAGGGCGTCCAATTTTTCTGCCTCCAATTTCTTAGTCTCGGGGGTCGATAAAAGTGTTTGCAGGATTCTGAGGGAATTCTTTATAGGCTCCACTTTACTATCTTTCAACACAGAGGTGAGAGATTTCAGAATCAAATCCAGCTTCGGACAAAGCGCAGAGATCAGTCTCTGTTTGTTTCCTTCTTCAATGCAATCCAAACTCAAAATCAAAGATACAACCTTTAACCCGGCTCCCACCAAATTCAGTTCTTCATTCAACACAACAGAAACGATGATGTTGACGAAATCCCCAGCTTTAAAGATTGCATTTTTCACCGAATCGTCGACGTCGCAGTCCTCGAAGAAAGCAGCGAGCTTCTCGAGATGGGCCAACTTCTCCCCCTCCGAGCTGAGGTCCGCGGGGGCAAAATCGTCCTTTCCCTTGGACCAGACGTTGATGAGGCGGCGGAGGGTGAGGTTGGGAACGAGGTCGGTGGAGGGGAGGGGGATCATGGTGGCAGGACACGTGGTGTTGCCGGAGTCGAGCCAGCGCTGGATCGACCGGCGATCGTAGGTGACGCCGGTGCAGAGGCTGACGGGGGAGCGCATGACCTCGAGGGAGATTGGGCAGCGGAAGAAGGAGGGGGTCTTGATTTCGAGGCGGAGCTGCTGGCTGAGTCTCTCTGATGCGGAGCTGCTTCTCCCCATTATTTTATATTTTTTTTCCGGGTGGTTTTTTTGGGATTTTGTTCGGTTTCGTGTTTGAAAGGAGTTGGGGGGTTTTAAGGTGGGGGAGGTAGAGGAAGAGGACAAGGGAGTCAAAGATCTAATGCGCAAATGCTCACATCGCTATGCTAATTCAGACGATGAAGGGAAGTTTTGGGTGTGTGTGGCAACTTTTCTTGCCTTCTTTGGTATGCGGGAACGAGTGGGAATAAAATACAACATTAACTTTTCATTCATGTTTATCAAATATGACATGTTTTTAGATGCTAGAAATATCATTCTCACTTCTCATCAATTCTCTTGCTATTCTCAATGAGTTATGAGGAATTGATACTCTCACTTAAGTGAGAATAAAAATAACTAAATAAATTCTGGATAATCTTTTTAAAGATATTCCCACGTAATTTTCTAATCGCACATAAATATGAGAATGGGAATGAGCATTTCATTCTCACATCAATTTCATTCACTTCATACATTCGTTTCATTTTCTTTTGTCTCCCAGACAAGGCGGGTATTTTGAACTAAATCAGTCAAAGGTTAAATTTAGTCTTAGAAAAACTGGATTATACTTAGATCAATTTTAAAAAAATTAGTGTTGTAACACAAAGGCCCCTCGTATAATCCATTCTCCAGGATTCGGTTTGGCTTGTACACAAAACGGTTTCGGGCCAACAGAATTGGACTGAGGACCGGAGATTTGGTGTTCAGGAAGTATCTTAACCTGAAACTTTGAATAGATGTTGCAAGTTTTTGTTACTTTTCTGAGGATAGATAGCTTTAAAATTGCGGTTTCTTGGGAAAACTTTGGACATTTTCGTACACTTGGATTAATGGTTATTGTATCTATCTCATAATTAAACGTTTATATCTATGTTTCAATTGCTTGGATGACTAGTGATAATATTAAATCCTAATTGGATCATTGGTCACTTCTAACAACTTTCATAAAAAAGAGTTGTATATTTTTATTTATTGTTAAATAATCAACTTACTCAATATGTTTCGAGTTAATATTTTCAAGAATAAAATACCAAATGCAATATAATTACTAAATACAAGTCGCCCAATATGACAATATGTCACAAATTTCATTTATGTAAGTGATCAAGGTATTATGTGTAGGAATAAATCCCTTATGCCAAATGATCAAGATTTTTTTATATCACATCAGCGAAAATCAGCATGTTAAATGGCCGAAAAATTTTTGACGTGAAAATTTTTAAGTGATTATGATCAATCATCCAAGCAATTAAAACATAGGTATGAACGTTTAATTATGAGATAAATACAGTGACTAATGATCCAATTAACCCTACTAAAGAAGGGATTCTTTCACAAAACATATGTGAACAATCCGTCTAATGAAAATGTTTGTGTTTATTTACATTTTATCGTAGGTATTTTCAATGGTTCCTGATGTAAATAATTGTTTTTTTTTTTTTGTTCAGAAGCTTGATAATCAATTTTAAAATAATTTTTAAGAGGAACAAAAGCCAAAAAGTTAATTATTTACTCTCATGTTAAAAAACTTGCTCATGTTGATTCTTTTTTTCCCTTTTGTTTTTCTTTCAATGACATTTCTGAAATTTTCATTTGATAAAATTCTCAATTTTTTCACATGAATTATTATTCAATTTTTTTCTCTATCCTGTTACAGGAATTATTATTCAAGTCCCCCCACCCCACCCCCCCCCCCCACCCCAAAAAAAAACCCCAAGGTGAAATCAATCTACTTTAGATACCAATGTTTTTTTTTTTTTGACAAGCACATTAAATATAAAAAATTTGTACAAAAATATCATACAAATGCTCTCTCGACCAAGTTCTCTTTTGACAATACTTTTCTTTCACAAGCTTGTGTTCTTCAATTATATGAAATGTTTTTCTAAAGAAAATCAATGATTATAAAAGTTCCTCTTGAGCTGTTAACATCTTGATCTTGAATTCTGGACTCTTTCTTTTCGGATCAATCGAGCAATTGATCCAAAGCTTTTACCCAAATTGGATGAAGCAACTTTAGACATCACGGAGTTTGGTCCTTGAGGAGGATAGCTAATTTTCTGTGGGCGGCTAGTGCCCTAGAAACCATCCATAGATATTAGCATGCAACACCAATTACGGAAAGGTCGGTCACAAATTATGGAAGAAGATATCAGCAGATAACAAAAAGATATCATCAAAAGTTTGAACTCGTGATGAAGGTTGAGGCTAATAATTAATTTTGTGCCATAGCATATTTCCACAAATCAAGTGCAGAAACTTGAATTATTTGATATTTTTTAAATTTATTTTAAATACGAGTTTGATGAAAATTGAAACCTAGATTGCTCTGCTATCATCTTGAAGTCCTTTTCGTTAAAAACAAATTTGATATCGAAAGTAGTAGAAGAGACATTAGTAATTCTGATAATTAAAGTAAGGTGCATCTTAATTCATCTCCTTGTACCGTAAATTGTTAGGAGCTAAGATATCTTAATCTTATTTGTTTTCCTTTTCGTTGTTTTAAAGAAAAAATGTTCCTAACTCCCAAAATCAAAAGGCAAATACTCCCCACCCCAAGACTAAGTCAACACGCTCAAAACCCCAAAAATCCATATTTTTATGCACCTAACCCTCAAAATTTGGTGCCATGTCACTAGTAACTCAAAAAAATTCCCACAATGTCCTTTCCCTATCATCCCTTTCTTCTCCCCTTTCCCGCTTCTTCTCTCGTCTCTTTCTTCTCCCCTTCCCTCTTCCTGTAGCAATGTAGCAACACCCTGCCTCGACTTCTTCGAACCTATGAATGTCATGCATCCACGTCCCTACCTCCCCTCCTTTCCCTCCTCCTCCTCCTCCTCCGGCGACATCATACATCCATACCTCTACTTCCCCTCCCTTCCCCCCTCCTCCTCCGGCAACCATTGCCTCTAGTTTTTCAGACCCACCATCTTATATACACTCTCCTAACTCTCCTCCTTTCCCTCCTCCTCCTTCGGCAGCCTGTAGGCAATAAAAATTGCCTTAATCCTTGTACAGCAACTTGAGACAAGCAAAAGAGCTTAAGGGTCCATCTGAGTGAAGTCAGGCCCACCTAAAGGATAAAAGCGCTGATATCTCTCAAACCGGAAGGAATTTGGCAAA
>JBAKGM010000200.1:8034564-8052937 GCA_037177215.1 Asparagus racemosus | reverse complement strand
TATATATATATGGAGGAACTTAGTACTAAGCATAACTTTTTGTGCTTGTTAGTGAGATGACTCATTCTCATCCACTCACTCAAATGGGAGACCACATTCACATGGGTTAGAGAGTGGATAGGGATGAGACATCTTACTACGAAGCACAAAATATATGTTTGGTAACAAGTTTCTATATTTTTCACACACACACACATATAATGGGAAGAGAGAGTATTGATATTGTGAGATGCTGAGCTCAAATCTTATCATGAGCTAGACTAACCGCTTCATCAAATTCATGATCAACCCCATACATCTTGTTCAAAATAGCATCAAATATATTTGGTGAAAATTTCACATTGAAATCATCTATAATATGAATCAAACTAGTTTAGTATCTACTTTTTCAGATAGCTGTAAGAGTTGCCCATTTTGCACATATCTAAAATAATGATTAAACTGTTCTAAATAATTTTTTAAAAAATATATGGATCATATTGAGTACAAATCAAGATGGGTAGTATTGATCATCATATTCTGCTGTGATTCAGAATTGACCACTTTTTTACGTTTTTTTTTTCTCTACAAGGAGAAGAAGGCTAGAGGAGTATTAATTATATAATAACGACGTTATGGCAATCTAAGTATAAGCTTCCAATTTAAATCTAAGCTTTATGCATATATACCCTCAAACCATCTTATTTGCAAAATTGCCCCCAAAAGTTTTTATTAATTTAACCCCAAGACCCTTTTGGGCCCCTCGATCTAGATAACAAGAAAGGGGAAGGCCCACAAAGGTACTAATGATTTTTTTGTGGTCGATAATAATTGGGTCAAGTCAGCATTCCGTGAAGACGAGGTCATTGATTGGAAAGAAACCCTTATTATTTCAAGGGCTTTTTAGATATTAGTCCCTTGTATTATAATTATTTTGATATTAGTCTCCCAAATCTTCATATTTTAATATTAGTCTCCCAAATTATTTTAATATGTTGATATCAGTCATTCTGTTAGGTACCATTCAATCTCTAAACCATGGTTGAGTTAACATTAACCACGAATGGGGAATTACCTTATTACTGTTGAGGAATAACTAAGTATTTCAGTCCTATAAGACATCAGAATAGTCAGAAATAAAGTGGAACACAAAACGAAGCAAAATGGCAAGCGACGACGGTGGGACAGGCAAGTCCGACTGGCAGGATCCGCTGCCGATTTACTAGTCGGTCTGACTAGTTGCAGGCTTGGTTCAGAGATGTTTCCTTTATTACTTGTTTTGGAATTCTATTTGGGTTAAGACTCCTATTGAGTTATATATTCGATTTTAGGGCCTATAAAAGAGGTCTTCCAGGTCTAGGGTTTTGTGTGGGAAGTCAAGAAAATGTGCATATTGTAAAAGCGAGGTGGAGAGAACTAAGGAGAGAAATATAGGGTTTATATTTTGAGATATCTTTTGGTGTTGAGAAAGGATATCTTATGGAATCTTTGGAGATCACAAGAAAGATTGTATCTTTGTAATATCTAACATAAAGAAGACTCAAATATCTTCCTGTGGACATAGGCAATTACTAAACCACATAAATCTCGTGTCTCTGTGCTGTTATTTTATTTCCTGCGGTAGATTGCTATTTCTCTTTAAACACAAATTTCTTAGTGTTTTCACATCCCCCGGTGACCGATTCGTCTATGAAGGAGGAGATCTAATCGCTATGCTTCCACATTGAATGTTGGTTAGTGCACGACTATCAATGCTGGGTTGCGAGTGGAGTGCGCCAACAATTACCCCTTTGTCTCTCTCTCACCTCCTTTTCCATTGCCTCCTTCTCCTCCACCATTGTCCCTTCAGTCGATATTCTCTCTTCCTCCTCCATCACTGCCATGACCATTTCCACCAGCGAGTGCATTCTCACCGCCTCCATCTCCACCACCACACACCGGTGATGTCACCATCATCACCTTCTCCATCACCACTCTCTCCCATAATATTTTTGAATTGTGAAGACATTAGAGCAGAGCCAATGAAGAAGGGAGAGCTCGGAGAGGGGATGACAATGATCGTAAAGGGCAAAGGGGAAGGAGAAGAGGCGGGGGAGGAGAGGAATGAGAGGGGTATGAATGCCCATTCAAGGAAAAAGTTAAAGAAAATGGAAATATTCCCCACCCATTTTAGCACCAACTAACTAGAGGGATTAATATCAACATATTAAAGCAATTTGGAGGGCAAACATCAAAATATGATGATTTCAGGGACTAAAATAAAAAATACATATGATTTAAGGGACTAATATCTATAAACCCTTATTTCAATTAATCTTAGAATAGCATCTTGCTAAATAAAATAAATTAGTAGGCTTGACTCTTGGTTCAACATGATGACTCGGACCCATTCATTGGAGGTGCATTCTTGGGTCCAACCAACTGATGGTTGGATACGGATCAAGCAGTTTAAAACTTAAGATGCCCTAGCCGCGTTATGCACTGATCCGTTTTTTTCTTCTTTCTTTTCTTCTTCTTCTTCTTCTTTGGTGATAATTGATCCGATACATCCTGAGGAACATTCTCAATCTAGAAACTTGATTAGAGTTGTTAAACAAACAACTGAAATAAGACACAAACAAAGGTCATAATTTAAGGCAAGGCCACTTTCTCAGAATCTCACTATTTGTTTTCCATAGTTAGACTTTTCTTGCGTACTATAGAATCAGGGCAAGCTTGACTAAATCCTTTGTTATATCCAAAAATTTAAATACTATATATTAAAAATTAACAAATTTTGTTTTGTCAGTTGTCCCTTCCACTTAAATTATAATTTATTTTTTCTTTCTTCTAAGAATATATTTTAGAAACTAACATGAACTTATTGTTTTGTAGAAAAATAAGTTAAACAATTTTCAATTTGAAAGAATATTATAACATTTTAAATTGAGAAAAAACCCCCTAAGAAAGTTAATAATACGCATGAGAAAATACTGTATCGTATGTCCTATAAAAATACACCGCAAAATGTAAGAATAAAAAGATCCCTCTAGTTTTTTCAGTGGGGCCCACGAGTATTCTGACGATAAAATTTGTCAGCAAACCTTATTGCTGATGGGAAATTAAATAAGTACGGGTCCCAGTATATCCCTGATGGCTAGGCCGTCAGAAATGTGAAAAATCCGTC
This sequence comes from Asparagus racemosus, assembly GCA_037177215.1. Classification (NCBI taxonomy): domain Eukaryota; kingdom Viridiplantae; phylum Streptophyta; class Magnoliopsida; order Asparagales; family Asparagaceae; genus Asparagus; species Asparagus racemosus. The sequence goes on along the minus strand of JBAKGM010000200.1, from coordinate 8,049,792 downwards.
AAGAATGGTAGACATTTGTGACGACATATTCTAGCAGTAATGTTGATATTCATGATGGAAAATTTCACGTTATTAATGTGCCATCAAGAATGAGAGGATATCTACTAGTGAACTAGGGATATTTTCTAATAGACCCCCCTAGTAGTAATTTGCAAATAAATAACTATTTTTGAGAGAAAAAATCTTAAAAATTTTCATTTATTTTCTACAAGCAACATACGTCACTCTTGAATTTTGGATTTTTCTTCCTCTAAAGGAAATTTTATTTATTTGCAAATCATACGCAAGAGGGTCTGGTGAAAAATGTTCAAAGTTCCTGCGAGCGGAGGCAGGGGGGAGGGGGGCACCCCAAGGGTTAGGGGGTTATGTGACAAACCCCCAAAGTTCACGGGGGTTATGTGAAATTAACCCCAATAAATAACTCACTTCAATATTTTGTTTACTCGCCCTTTGTCTCTCCGAGTATATATATGGGTTCCGTAACGGGCCACCACAAAGATTGAAAGGTTTATCATTTAAAGAGACTTATTTTTGACAAATAAGACTTGAGGCCTATGTACGATCCAAAGCATCTAATGAACATTGGCCTTCATTAGTCGCCCGGCACAGTCCATTATGAAATTTGCCAAAGTCCTCTTTTCGAGAATGGAGCTCGACAGATGCTCAAGTAATTGTACTGACAGTGAGAAGTGACCCTCATGTCTGCTTGGCAGTGGGCTCAATTAGCTAATTTTACTCACAAGCAAAAAATGTGATGCCACTGATGTGTAAGGAGCTTCAATCGTGAATAATGCATGATATAGCAACTGGGATCAGAACTGGGTAAAGTTGGAATTGAAGGCTATGCCGAATACAATTTTCTTTAAGCTCACTGTTTCTAGGGTTAATTGCCGACAGACCCCTGTAATATTGTTATCTTGAACTTTCTAACCCTCCAGTTTTATTTTGCAGGTAGACCCGCTAAGTGAAAATCTTTTGACTCTTCTATCGTAAGGGGTCAATTCGTCAAATATTTCTTTTTCTTTAAGGGTAAAAGAGTCATTAAAAAAAAGCTTTACGCAGGGGTCATACACACGCATAGATGCAAACAAAGCTATAGGGATAGCAAATTCAAACAACCATATGTATACTTAAAAATGGTCTATTCATTGACCCTTGTTTCTTAGATACATATGTTTGGCTTTGCATATATAGTTAAGAGTTTGTGCATTCGTAATTGTCCAAAAATGCCAATTTGGTGTGTGACTTGGCATATTTGCATTTTTAACATGTAATTTCCGCTATATATTTGATGTAGAATGCATAACAAGCAAATTAATGGAGAAGTGAGACTTTCACGAGTCAAATACAGAGGCGAAAAATAATTTATTTGCCTGCAAAGAAACAACAATATCTCCTAATCTGGAAGGTAGATTCTAGTATATTATACATCAAGATCGCCTATCTCGACGAGTTGAAGCCATCCAGATTGACAGATTTTTGAAATCACATCAATATTACCAGCTTTTGGTAAAAATTTGAAAATAATCAGCATTTAGTTTATTTTTAGTAATAAAGTTGGAGTCTATATAGGTTAGGAAGAAAATTTAATTTTGAATCATGTTGGACTGATTTGTTTCCTCTATTATAGGGAGTTTTTTTAGATAGGATTTGCTACTTTTTATTTCTTTGTAATTCTGGTCATATGAAGAGTCTAGTTTACTTTTCTATTTAAAAAGAGATACGTAATCCCAAAATTATTAGATAACTTTTCATCAATAAAATTTTCTCTTTATTATAGTTTTTTTGTGGATTCGAAGTTCTTCGTGTATTCGAAGATTGTTCTTTGTGAACCATTTTTAATAGATTCCAAGGTTTATTACTTCCGCGCTGCATCAATATTGGGTTACCAAAGCTTCAAATTGTAGTTGTTTGTGTCCGAAGGATAAGGATTATTTCAGTTGGTATAATTATCAAGCATTCATTTATGAATATAGAGCAATATAGGAAATGTTAGAAGCATTCATAGTTTTGGATATATAACTGGAGATACCAAATGATTTTGATGAAAGGAATAAAACTTTTGGGATTTTCACTGGGTGACACAGAAATCTGTTTTGCTGTTTTTGCTCTGTGAATGGAGCAGCTGATCCAACACTCGCGATCTCTACCTTGAATATTGTTTTATTGAATCACGTAATTCCAACTCTCACGATCTCTTGGATCATGCGCTCCGTTTGCTGCGCTCAACGGCGCCTGATCCCAGCATACTTGCCGCGACTACGTACCAATACAATTATTATTTGCGATTGTGATCCGCTTCAAATCTTTGTGATTAATTATATCATCACCTCATCACTTCGGTCGAATTGTCAACGGTTTACCCATTCCCAGTGCTCCTGAGTCAACGTTTTTCTTTTCTTTTCTTTTCTCCCCCTCTTTTCCGTCTAAGCCCATCTGGTTGCGAACCTATACGAACAAGTCCGTGAAGAAGTTGTGACGTGCACTTGGGGCTTCAAATTTTTGTTTGCATGGTGTCCCGTATAATTTATTATGATTTTATTTAGAATCTGTATTGATAATTTTACAATTTTATATTTCTTAGCGGGGTTCTATCCTAATCTGAACGGTGTTATAAGTAGTAAATACAAGTAAAGTAAGTAAGAATACCTCTAAAGTAAAAAAGTTAAGTGGTGCCCAGTGATACTGCTGAACACTATGTAGCTTCACCATTGGTTACTTGGACATTCACCAATCACTAGAGCCAATCGCATCATGGAGGAATTTGATACAAAGTCCCAAACTTGACAACCACACGGCCGCTTGTCCTCAGAGTGGGAAGAGAGGGGTAGCTCCGATGCGAACTTTATCATAAAGTGCAAGAATATTTTGGCAGTGTGTTTTTAGATTAGGATGCTAGCCGCTGTATATATGTATTTTGGAGGGCTTCTCAAAAAGATACACCCTCGTATAGAGAGATAAGAAAGAAATCTCCCATGATTGCTTGAGCGAGAAAGAAAAAGCTATGAGAGTGATGGAGATTGTAAAATCTTCACCAATATATAGTGGATTATTGCAAAGTCCGCTACACCCAAGACGTCGCCTTAGTGTAGAGCGAACCTCGTTAAATCTCGTGTCTCGTATATCTGATTTTCTTGTCAATCTTTTTCCCACAGTTTTATCGTTCCTTATAAATATGCACTGAACTGCGAGGTTAGCTAGGGAGTAGCACGTATACTGAGTCCCCAGACAGAAGTTCAGTAAAAAATTTGCTCATATTTAGCCAAATTTACGGTTACATTTTTATAAAACACACACTTGTACAAAAATAATACAATAACGTATGGTTACCTATTAAACTTAAATTATTCTCTAATTTAATATCATCGTTACATTCTTCTCTGTTATAATTTCTTTTTCCTGACTATACTCCCTTGGAACTCGTCACCATGGCTTGGGGACTCCATAAATGCACTAGTTGGACTGTAAATTTTATCCTACGTTTCGTAGTATAACACTCAAACACATAGGATTTTTTCTCATGAATGATTATTAGCATCCTAATCTGAAAACACATGGCCATAGTTCATGTGACAAAACGTAGAGTTCAATCTTACATATCATTCGAACACTAGTATTAGATAATACAAAGTTAAACATTGTCTAATTAACATTATATCCCAAGATAAAAGAAATTATATTACAAAAGTAATTAGACTATAAATTTAATAATACGAGTAGAGAAAGCAGACCAAGATAATGATGATGATGATGATGATGATGATAATAATAATAATAATAATAACAACTCGTACAACAATCCTAATACTGTACAAAATTAAGCCCTATTCCTCTCACTCCCCCCTCACATGTATCCTTGTACGTGTAGGTGAGAACCAAGAACAGCATATAGCTAATAAAGGAGAATACTTTATTTAGTTACAAGTGAAGCTGGGCACATAACTTTCAATGAAACTTGCCTGCTCATAATCATTAATCCCTTCAATGCCAATCACTGCATTCTCATAGTAAATCAAACTATTCAGCTCCGACGGAGTCCCGAGCCCATCATTAGGATGACCTCGCCATCCCAATGTTGAATCGTCCGTACAACTCATATCGAAGAAATAATTATTAGCACCGTCAACCCTGAAATTATCAAGCTCACCAAGAAGCAAGTGATCCGTTTGAGTCGATATGGTTTCTTCTGTAACTGGCTCAGATGTAATGCTCTGCCCTTCATCATTATTCTGTAACTTACTAGTTGGATTCAAGTACTTCGCGTAAATCTCACTTAGGTCAATGCTTGAAGCCTGAGAGCCCGCCGCGGACCCAGAACTAGATGAAGAAGACCCATGCCCTAACTCCGTGCCCTTATCCTGAATTTGCTGAGTTCGTGTACTTGTTAACCCTGGCTTGAACAGCTTCGCTCTTCGCTTCTTGCGGGCCCCGCCTCCGACAGGAATGTTCCGGAGGGACCCGCCTCTGGTCCACTGCCTCTGGCAGGCCTTGCAGAAGTACGGCGGCTGCGAGAGGCTGCAGTTGTTGTAGTAGCAGAACTTGGTGTCCGGGGAGACGCGGCGAGGGCCATTTCGGCGACAATTCCGCATTGGGCCTCCACGATTCATTGAAATGAGGGATCATTTCGTTGCAAAACAGGGGAAGTTTTAGGTCTGAAGAGGGAAGATCGATCAGTGAGAGGAAGTCGAAGCGGTTGAATATTTGTGGGGGTAACCATGCGCGCGCATGTGCACGGCGACATGTACGTACGAAATCACGCCATCAAGAGCTGGACATAATTATTATTATACCTTCATTAGTTATGATCATTTTTATTTTTTTTTAATTTGAATCATAAATGTTTACTTAATACAAATGATTATGATTGGAAAAGTGAGTTTACTGTTGTCTATTTGCATTACAATTTGCATTACAAATGGTCTACGTACATTCTTGTGTTTGTGAATTTTGGACTAGGGTAGTATTGTATGCTAATCATACTATAAATTCTATACTAAGTACTTTGATTTGTATTACTGTACTAACAGATTATACTGTGTAAAATTCTTATCTTGAAAGTTGTCAAAAAAGAAATTGTGGTATGTATCATTGCTCTTTAGAAAATTAAAATGACGTCTGAATTGCGAAAATATGACTAATTTGTACTAGATGTTTGCGTTTAATTAAAAAAAAAAGGAGAAATCCTTTAATTTCATTCAATCTAGCCCAAATTTTGCACATGCACTGGTTTACTCTAAATTTCTTCAAACACTTTTCTCAGGTTTTATAAGTAAAGCTAATTGGAAATTATTGTGTCTACTACATCGTAAACTGGAATTCCTTCTATAAAGGAGTGCGAAGCCACTGGAGGCGTCAACTGCACTGACGTGAATGTGGTTAGAGATCAATCTACATATTAATGCCCTGTAATTAAGGTAATGAGCACTGGGCAGCGGTTCTTGGGCCTGCCCGTGGGCTGGGCCTACGTCTACAAGCTTATTTTAATAAAATGAAGCTCATCCGAACAATCTAACTTATATAATTAGAATCTTAGATGTATAAGTACTGCTCTAGTTATGAGCAAGCCTAACATAGACTACGGGTGGGCGTGGGCCGGACCGTTCGGGCCCGTGACCCGGCACGTCGGGTTCAAGGTCGGGTCGGGTTGGACCCGGGCCCGCTAGGGTCAGAGTGGTCATGCCCATTTCTCTGATCCCGAGTCTGGGACTGAACCTGGCACGGCCCATGACCCGCCTAGAAGTGGGCCAAGTCGGGCCCGGCCGACGACCCACGGGTTGTGGGTCGGCCCGTGGATTTTTTTAAATTTTTTTAATTTATAAATTATAATAATTTTATATTTGTATCTATTAATTATATTTAAATTATTTCTTTTCTTTATTACACTTTTTAAAAATAAAATACACACACACAATGACACACATTGTCATTGTATAAAGATAAGACATCACAAATACAAAGATATACGTGGTTCGGACTTCGATGGAAGACCTATGTTTAGGGTTGGGCATGTGCCGGGTCGACCAGCGGGCTAGCATGGTCCAGCCCGACTGGCTTGCGCTGACAGCCTCTTATGACTTAATTTTTATATGTTGTTATTTATATAATTGTAATTTGGAAAAAAAATTTAAAAATTAAATATTTGGGTTGGGCCGGGTCGGGTCAAAGGTGGGCCGGGTTAACGTGGGCCGAGTCAAGTTTTCTCATCCTAGGTCTGGCGCTGGACCCGGCCCGGCCCGTGACCCGTGTATATCACGGGCCGGGTCGGACCTGGCCCGCTACTGGCCGAGCTGGGTAATGACCCACGGCGGGCTGGGCCGGGTCAGCCCATGGGTCGACTCAGTCCATGCCCAACCCTAACCGAAGACTAGTAGTTCCAGTTATAATTATTACTAGCCTGCTTCAGAAATCAGGTTAAGCTTTGCTCTCGCTCGCGCAGTTATAAGTCTGAACTGGGTAGAGTTAAGAAAATTCTTCATTACTTATCAGTAATGACATGATAAAAGAAATTGATGGGTGCGTTTTTTCCCTTTGAGAGAGAGAATTTGAGGTGTTACTTCTGTTCACATTTCCAAATATGTTATTTGCAATGAAGCTCATTTTGAACACAGTTTCATTATAATATCTGCATCCTATTGTTACTGGATCATGGCGTTTGACGTACGAAAACATATAATCAAATCCTTGAAATTACATAATTGGAAGATAGTGCACCAACTATATATATATTTGTACAACCAAAATATACCCTAAAATAATGATTACTAAAGGGTGGAGTTAGTGGGCCTCTCGGCTCCACTTGTTGAGCTTTCAGCAGCACGCCTTGCTACTTCATTTTCTAGCTCGACTTTAGAGCTTGAAAGCAAACTAATTCTTGGTGATTTGGCTGAATGTGCTACTCACATCTATCAAGTGTCACGACCGCATGCATGCATGATTAAATTCTAATTTCTTATGCTGGCTATGGCAGGCATCGAAGTACACAGTGCATATTAATCGTATGTGCAGAGGATGCAAATCCATTTTCTCTAAGCAAAGTGAACCTAGGAGCGCGATGAGACAAACAACCATTACTCATTCTTATATATTTCTATTGAAAACTTTTTTCATTTGGAAGACTCCCACTAATTACCAAGGCAAAAATCTATTGAAGAACCCAGATCCATTTAAATTGGAACTCTACAATTATCGGAAGATGCCGAAACTGTCCTCCATTGTGCATTTCATTACACTGTCCAAGTCCAAGTCCTATGTAACCACTGAGCGAGCCACACTTTAAGCGTGGTACTGTATTATATGCAACAAAACGTGAAATAAAATTGAGAGGCGTGAGCAATTTGGATTTCATAGTACCACAACAGACGCTGTCCTTAATAGCGTGGAGCAGATATTAAATCCGCTTGAAGATCTATATTCAAATATTTGTCTAGTACCCTGCTCGCTTGAAAAATATTTGTTGGGCTTTAGTTGGAAACTCTCTCCATTCTATATTTCTATGTCTTTGTATATAATATTTGTTTGATTTGACGGGGTGCATGCATCTGGCTTGCGCTTTTGGAAACGTGAAAGAAATGGAAGAGACGCAAGAATGACGGGCAGCTAACACGCATATGTTAGCTACTCGAGCACTTGCATTTTTTGGATGTGATCCATAGTTCCTAAAATATGTATTTATCTTATATTGTGACTTTCATTTAGACAGTTTATCTACCTTATGATAAAGAGCTAATGTTTGACACTATAACGGTTAACTTCACTCGAAAATTGTTCTTTTTAAATTAGGTAATAATGTGTTGAAAATCGAAGCTTTTCAATTCCACTTTAATAAACGACTTGGATCCTATCCGCTACCAAAAAATGGTGGATAATATCACAATTGTTGTTTAACTAGTGGTTAGTTGTGATTCAATCTAAATATATCACTCACCATACATCTTCCCTATCCCTTGAATCATGATCATTCCAAATTTGCACCTAAAGAAAAATCACAAATATCCACTACAATCAACAATATTAATATAAGTAGTGATCGCTTCACTACTTTTTCGAGAAGAGGTTCTAAATCCCTTAATAGAAGGGATAACAAATCCTCCATTGGATTTTGAAGGTTCTTCAGAGAAGTTCTTTGATATGATTCCAAAGTCATCGGTGAGTAGGAGTGATTGTGCTCAAGTAGTGCATAACTATAAGAAGCTGTATGTCGAAGGATTTGTTTTGATATGAATAAGATTTGTTTTGATTAAAAATATAATTTGTTTAGGAGTAGGAATTTGTTTACATATAGGACTTGTTTAGGAGTAGGAATTTGTTTACAAATAGGACTTGTTTAGGAATAATATCTGTATGGGGGTTTTAATGCCCAAAAAAAAACCAAAATAGAGGCTATTTAAGGCCGGCTAGGTATTAGTATTTTTTTAATGTTTTGGTGATTGAAAACTTGGGAGAATTATCAATAAAGTTAGGGGTTCTTTTCTTCAGAATTCTAGATTCGTTCTTGGCATTCTTTGGCTATGTATTTTGCTTGATTCGTTGGTGATTGCATAGATGCTTAACACCACTTGATTTGTCGGTGGTGTGAAGTTAATTGGGCTCCCATCTATTTTGGTACTTTCGTTGAGAGGATTCGATCATCTACAATGGTGGAAGGAGAGTCATCAACTACTGATAATCAAACTTTGTCAAATCGAAGGAGGCTTGATGTAATAGAGAAGGTGATTGAAAAGAACAAGAAAGTGATTAGGGGTCTAGTGGAGGCAATCAAACGATTGACTTTGTCGGTTGATAAAGTAATCAATGACGATGATGATTGATGGTGGCTGACTCATGGCAGAAATGGAGGCTATGAAGGGTTTGAGGACGGATGGGGTGCTGGGCAACCATGCGGGGACTGGCGCCAACAACCACTAGCATACCGAGCTGCGGCAGGTAGGGCAACTGTAGATTGAACAGCAGCATGCCAAGCAACAGCTGGCAGAGCTGGGATAGGTAGAGAGGCAGCGAGTAGGGCCGTGGCTGGCTGTAGACCTTGGGCGATAGCTGTGGACGACAGAGAGGGGTTTGACTGTGTTCGTGGTGCTGTTGCAGTTCAAGGGTATGGAAATGGCTGTTGGAGAGGCTATGGAGAAGATGAGAATGCAGAGGAAGAGATGGTGATGATGGCCGATTTAATCTCTAGGGACCACGTTGTGTTGGAGGCGAAGAAGTTGATAATTTGTACAGGGATTCAAGCTCATATCTGGATAGTGATTGGGGCTATGAATGGAGGAGATCTCAGTGTGTTAGGGGAGAATATCAGCGTCATTGAGGCGATATGGACGTGAGAATTACGATAGGGATGGCAGAGATGATTACCATTATGATCGAGGGCCTTTAAGACCAAAGATCGATTTTCCACACTTTGGGGGTGATGATCCACATGAACGGTTAGAGAAAGCCAAATCGTATTTCAGCATGTATGAGATGGATTGAGATAGGAGAGTGGAGGTGGCCTGTTTTCATCTTGATGGTCAAGCGAACAATTGGTGAAGGTGCTAAAGAAGTAGTGTGAAAAGGAGGGCAAGAGTTTAGGATGGACCACTTTTGTGGAGGAATTCATTCTTCAATAGGGATCATCGCTGTGGTGAACTATCATGGATAACTAGCCAAACTGAGACAAGACGACAAGGTTGCTGAATATATTAAGGAGTTTCAAAGACTACAGGTACTTGTGAGAAATTGACCGGAGGAATCGCTATTGGGGACTTTTATGGAAGGGTTGAAACCCTGGATTGCTTCAGATGTGAAGTTAAAGTAGCCGACTAAGGCGATGGGGATAGCGGAGATTATATAAGAAAGCAAATATAGTAGGTAGATGGCAAATAAGGAGTCTGGCGATAAGAAATTGATGATGGATCTTTACATATTTCATTAATATGGGAGTCACCAGAAGGTAGTTTGAAAGGCACAATATTAAAGCCATTTGAGGTGTGGATCGCTAACAAGGAGAAGATGCAATGCGAGAAGATTGTCTGGTAGATTGTCTGGCATGTTGGTATGAACATCTAGGGGGTCAAGATTACGCCTGACCTCATGTGTTGGTGTTGGTTGGTATGGATGTTGTCATGGGGAATGCTTGGTTGAAGCGATTCAGCAATATGAAGATAAATTTTGAGGTGATGTGGATGATGTTCCATTTGAAGGGCAAGAAGCACACTTAGACGGTGAATTCTAGGAGATTGAAAAGCTATGAAGCTAATTCATTAAATGGTTGTGCAGAGAGGGAGCACAGTGCTTTGCTATTGCTATGGATGCAGGAGATTAGGGAGGTTCTGAAGGTCTTCTACTGTTGGCCGAGTATAGTTCTGGGGGTGATGGAGAGGATTCATTGGTCCAGTTGGATGATAGGGTGTTAGTGGTAGTATCAAGAAATCAAAGGGTCATAGGGGTACCAATCGAGAGTATTTGGGACATATTATCTCAGGCAAGGGTTGAAGATAAATGAGAGGAAGACTGCTTCGATGTTGGATTGACATTTGCCCAATGATGTATCTGCTTTGAAAGGATTTTTTGGTTGACATGATACTATCAAAGATTTGTTTAGCATTATGGATTAGTTGCTAGGCCATTGACGGACATGTTGAAGAATAATGGATTAAACTGGATAGATGAGTCTCGGCGAGCATTTGAGGATCTAAAGAAGGCTATGTCTCAAACTCCAGTACTTGCATTGGCAGATTTTTCAAAGGAGAATCAAGTGCATATGGACGCCAGTGACGAGGGGATAGGAGCAGTTCTGGTTCAGGAAGGAAGGCTGGTAGCCTATTAGGACTGCGAAAGACAACCTGGAGTACTTATGCTTGGGAGGTGTTTGTAGTAATGCAGGCAATAAAAGTGTGGAGGATGTATTTGCTGGGAAAGAAGTTCACTGTTGTCACTGATGAACAAGTGTTGAGAAACTTGATGAAGTAGAAGATTATTACTCCAAAACGGGAGAAGTTTACGGTGAAGCTTTTCGAGTTTGAGTTTGACATCATGTGTCAATCCGGGAAGGAGAATAGAGTTGCTGATGCATTATCTCGGAAGGAGGGTTATCTGACATTGTGGTATGTGTATAGCAAGGAGAGTGTGGGATCGTATTCATTAGGCTGTTGAGCTAGATGAGCGAGCTCGGGATATTCTTGACTGGATTAGGTGAGGAGACCTGGGGATACAAAGATATTAGTTTCGAGATTTGCTGCTTTTCTAAAAAACTACGTATATGTTCCAGGAGTACCAGGCTTGAGGGACGACATTCTATCTCTTTTTCATGACAGTATAAATGGTTTAGACTTATGTCAGGGTGAAGCACCTTTTCTATTGGGAAGGACTAAAGGTCGCGGTGAAGGCTAAAGTTGCGGATTGTGATGTGTCTAGAAGGTAAAATATTATTAGAGGGCTCCAATGAGGTTAATGTAACCATTGCTGATTACAGAGAGGATTTAGAAGGACTTGTTGATGAACTTCATAGAGGGGTTGCCTAGTTGTTGGGGATTTGAGGTTGTATTAATTGTGATGAATAGCTTGAGTAAGGGGGCGCACTTCATTACATTGAAGCATCTGTTTATAGCAGCGAGTGTGGCTCGAGTTTTTGTAAAAATATGGTCAAGTTGCATGGGATTTCGAGAAGGATTGTCATTGATCAGGGACATGTACTCATGAGTTCCTTTTTCCAGGAGTAGTTTGCATTACAGAGGAGTAAGCTGATGGCGAGTTCGTCATATCATTCGGCGACTAATAGACAGATAAATGTGGCGAACAACACTTTAAAGCAATATTTGAGGAGTTACTATCATGAGGAACATAAGAGGTAGATGGATTTTATTCTATGGGCAGAGTATAGGTATAATATTACATTTGTTGATGTACGTAACCAAACAGTCACTAACCTCAGTGCGAGTTTAGCTTTTTAAGAGAGCGGAGTCCGCCTTCTCTCCTAATGCCAGGTGACGTTGCTCCGGTCAGGGGGTTTGCCTACGAGAGAGTACATGTGGAAAGGACGGAGTTGGGATCTCCGGTGGTCTCTCCGACAGTCAAGTTAGTAAAGGAAGAAGAAAGATGAGTAAGTAAAATTTACTGAGATGGGATCACTTACTTGGTTCACTATGCTTACTGCTATTTACACCTAGGGTTCGGAGGGTATTCTTGTCTTTCAAGAGACAGCTGCTGAGTCAGCCCTTTCCTCCATGTGTCAGGAGACGATTGGGTCAGCTCCTGTATACGCCAGCCACAATAGCATGTCCCTGTCACAGTAGCATGCCTTTACTGGTGTCAAACTGTGAACGGACCGAGAGTTGGCGTTGTTTATTTGCCATTAATGGGATGGGAATGGCGGCATCTGCAGTAGCATGGGTCCGAGGTACTTAAATACCGTGAGGGATGGAGGAGTGAAGGGGGCTGTCAGCACTTTTAATGCGATAGTGATGGATTGTTGAGTGTAGACTTCAGATAGCCGTCGTCTAGATGGGGAGACCACGAGCGACGAGAGGGGGGAGTCTAGGCCGAGGGGTCAGCTTGGATCGCTTCTCGAGTCGCTCAAGAGAGTAATTTGATAAAGGGGACGACCAGCATTAGCTTTCGCGTCGTTCCCGAGGGTAAAACGACAAGGAGGGGCTGACAGTCTAGTGCTCTGGGTCCTTTGGGGGATTGATAGTGGCAGACAGTTACAAGGTGAATGGCCAGTCGAGTAGACGACCATCACCGCCTTTCGCATCGTCCAAGGATCTCTAGGACGAAGCGTTGGCTGAGTGGACAATCATCACCGCCTTTCGCGTCGTCCAAGGATCTCTAGGGCGAAGAGTTGGCCGAGTGGACGACCATCACCGCATTTCGCGTCGTCCAAGGATCACTAGGGCGAAGGGTTGGCCGAGTCCACGACCATCACCTCCTTTCGCGTCGTCCAAGGATCTCTAGGTAAAGGGTTGGCTGAGTGGATGACCATCACTGCCTTTCGCATCGTTCAAGGATCTCTAGGGCGAAGGGTTGGTCGAGTGGATGACCATCACGGCCTTTCGCCTCATCTAAGGGCCGAGTAGTGGGTCGTTGGTCGTCTTGCAGGCCAGACATGGGAGTCTGTGTTGCCCTAAGTTGGCGAGGGAGCGTGTTCATCCAAGCTAATGCTCTATTTCCCTTTTTAATCACTTATTAGTGGTTATGACCATAACATTAACCATCACATCAAAACATGCTAAATTATCAAATCGAAAATGACAATATCATCATGTCAAAGGGACCATGTAACAATTTAAATTCTATATCTCTTAGGTGACTCATCCTAGAGAATTAAAATACAATCTAGTGCTACACACATCACAAGTTGTGCTTATGACATACACCTAGGGAATCTCCATTCACAGTGGTTGAGACCCACCACCACATCTCACATGTCGGTTTCATGCATAATAACCTGTTATAATTAAGTTATTCTTTACTAGTCATAGGTTAAGCACAAGTTTAAGAAATCCCTAAGTTAGATCAAATCTTCAAGCAAGTGACCATCACAATGCATAATCTAACAAAATAATTTCTAAGTATGATATAACAATTATGGACATGATCCTCAAATTATATATGCAATAATTAAATTTATTAAAATTTTTAAGAATATTACATAATTTGTATTGGATATTTAATGACATATTATTACTGCTCCAACAACCCCAACATAGGGTTATGCTTAAATGCACTTTACTAGTTACATCAAAATAATTGCGAATGCCGCATAATTCTATCTAATTACCTCAAGTTTATTTAATAAAAAAGAATAGAAAAGAATTACCGCATGATTTTTATAAATATCAAAATCAAGCAAATAGAGTTGAATCATGCACATTGTAGATATGGGAGAGCTTACAACTCAAAATAAGTGAACTAAAATAGACAAGTTATCAATTATACGATTTTATTGAGTATCAAAATTCAGCAAGTGGGGTTGAATCATGGATAATATATGTTGCTTCCGAACACTTTTTGTTAAACATATATTGATTTCTTTCTTTTCAAAGAAACCAAATGATTGAATGACTGCACATACACATATCAGTAATGCTAACTAAACTATAAGAATTGTACTGCTTTTACACTACAATATTAAAAAAAAAGTAATTAGTATAAGTTCATAATATATATGTCATTGCAGTTCACTAGGAAAAACCCTATGTTCTTGCGTCTTGTAATCCATGAGTAGTGTAACTCCAGCAGTCTAATTATTAACATATATCTACTTTTAAATTGAGCTAACGCTCATGTTCTTAAAAAAAATTTATCTACTTTTTGTTATGCATATAATCTAGATGTGACAATTGGGCAAGTCAAACCATGCCATGTCAACAGACAACTCGGTCAAAGGTAATTCACTTAACTTACTAAAGTATAGGACACCTGTACTCAACATATATATCTAACTTAGATCATGATTCTTGGTTCTGACCAACAAGCCCATGTAGGTAGCCAAGACTCATGATGACTGAATTCACCTCAATTCGGATATCATGCCTTGCTACAGTCCGGTCTAATCTTATAGCTAATAGGAGATTATTGATTCGAATTGTGTCATATCCTCAACATATAATATTAGGAGATATCAATCAATAGTCAATATCTTTGATGACCAACTACCATAACCATTCTAATCTTAACACACATTAGGGGAACCTTCCTCTGCCAATGAGGTCATGATATGTGGTTTTACTTACCCGCTGAGAAACTATCATAACTATCTCTGTTGATTGGATGGTAGCATATGTACCATCATATTTTCCAGACAAATCCCTATAAATACGCCAACCTACCTCATACAAGAGGATCTGACTTATATCTTTGCAAGACTTGGCACCGCTGACCTTCAATCTATGAACCCTACTCTAAACTCTAACCTATATACCTACTTCTTTAACATCTATCATCAAAAGTCTGGCTTAGGCATCGAAGGAACATTGGTGGACAGCTCATCATCATCAATCTAACATTTTTTCCATGTTACACATACAATCTCAAGATCATATCAACATCAGCCATCTAGGATGATCAAGGGGTCGTCTGCATCGAGTTCGGTCTTGCAGACTCAATCTATCAGGGTTTTCCTTACATTAACAGGCCACTAGTTACGTGAATAGCAAGTGGTAGCTAACTTAATTAGTCATTTTTATTATATTGAGATAATATTATGTTATTTATTGTTAACATATCTTTTTAGCTTGTCTATGTTAGGATATATAT
>JBAKGM010000200.1:8002021-8024016 GCA_037177215.1 Asparagus racemosus | reverse complement strand
GGGCCTCGCTTCCCTAAACCCTGATTCTTCCGCAATCAGCGACTGTTTGATCCGAACACCAGTTTGAGCATCAACAATAACTAATTAACAATGATAATTAATTTAGTTTAGTTAGTATTAGAAAGTAATATAAAAAAAGAGTAGGGGTATTATGGTCATTAGAAAGTTTTTCCACAACTCACTCTTTTAAAGGGAGTATGATAACACAAAAGCTAGCAAAGGGACGAAATTACAATAAATGTGGATGTAAGGGACTAATGAGCAAAATTGAGATTTGAGGGATTAATATGTAACTATGGATTATCTAAGCGACTAATATGCAATTGACCCATGAATAACAAACGTATTGGGTATACTCTTAAATTTCCAAATTAATTGGGACGTAGCCAGAGCTTAAATTTTTTGACGCTTAAATGTCAAAATCCCAAACTTATGGGGGGTTTAATGAAATTTATCCTAAAATTAAGTTAAATAACCATCCAGGCCACTCCCAAATATTCCTGAATCCTAGCCGGTTCGAATCCCAACTTGGGTCAGGTCCTGAAACCATTCAGAAATATCCCAAAAGGATAAAATGGAATCGTGGAACGCAATCTCTCTCTCTCTCTCTCTCTAAATCTAAACTCATGGCGCTTAGCTGCACCTCCATTGCCCGTTGCAATCTCCACAGCTTCCCCAGTTCTAAAGGTTTCGTGCTCTTCCTCTCCTTTACTTCAATGGTTCTCTGCCTCCACTGACCCAAAAAAAACTAATCTTTTTACTCTGCTTACTTGCAGGGCTCTTTCTTGGAAAAACCCATCATCTGAAATTATCTGTAAGCCCCCATTCTCCTCTCAAAATCAAATCTTTTGTTTATTCGAGCTCTAATTCTCACAATATGTTGCGCTTGTTTATTCTTTCTTTGGTATGAATGGTGAAATTGTCCAGATGTCAAGTTTACAACTAAACACTGCAAGTTACTATGGTTTAAGTAACAAGGTTCCTGTTGGTGTTCATTATGTACAAATGAAGTACATAATGTGCTAGTTAATCTCTGAAAATAGGCACATGTCAGAAATCAAACAAAATTTAGTTGGATGCAGGGGATAAAATGTGACTTAATTCATTAGAACCTCCCCTTCTCCTTTTCTGGATTTTGATAGCATTGAGTCTACACAATTTTATTGTTCTGATTTATGATGTGCCCAGCATAGAGATAGAGGTTGATTGTATTAGGGGGAACTTGAAATGGATATGCAAATGTACAGGTCGATATCATAGTTGGTATTCTTTTAGTAATATGCACGCAGAATTTACTAACTAGAGAAAAATTGATACCAAATTTCTCTAGTTAATAAATAACTTGCCTAGAGAAAATTGATACACAAAGAACTTTATTCTTTAAAATCTCCCATTCCCCCTTTCTTGTACATGAAGAGGAAGGATATAGGAAAAAGTATGGGAGGAGATAAGATGAAATATCAGAAAACGAGAAAGACTAATACCTCTTCGAGATCACTCTTCTCAAATCCAAGGTGTTCGTCTTAGTTAGGCGACCCGTTACCATAAAGAACATTAGAATATATATACTCGTACACAAACACAGAATTTGACATATATATCATATAATAGGTGATATTACCATTCTAGTGTTCCTAGAGTTTCCATGTTGATTTATCTATTCCGTGCCTTTTCTTGCATCTGACTCACATTTGCGCATCCTAAATATTGATATATTCTTCGACAGAAGAACTTGCGGCATGAGGCACTTGCTTCTGATGGTTGCTCCTAGATATTGAGCTAATATTTGTCAAAAGAACTAACAGCATCAGACGCTTATGATGATCGATTGCAGAATCAAAGATGGGAGCAACAAGTTAAAGAGAAATATTCTCTGTTTATAGGCGAGAGTGGAAGTTACCCACATTATCCATTCAAGATTGAGCATATAATATCATGCATAGATCGAGCTATGTTGCACGGATGCGGATGTGGATGCAGACACGGACACGGGTGCAGATACGGGACATGGCAAACTGTAAAAGTTAGGATACGGAGACACGGCTATATACATACATATTGAGATTAATAATCTATTTCAGATCGATATTGTTTCACATTCACATGTTATGAGAACTAAGATCTTTATAGCATATTTATGTTTCTTTTATTGAGTATATTATAAATTGAAAAAAATGATCGTCTTTTAACTAGATACCCAAACGGTCCTTTGAAATCATACATATGACCTACGTATATGCTAAAACAAACCTGTCCTAAGTCCAACGAGTTGAATAAATTTGAAGTGAAGTGAACGATATACGTTCAAGAAGTGTATCACGAGTTTTTGAACTGAAACATGTGTTATATAATTGAGTACACTTCTGAATAAATGTATGTGTATATTCAAGAAGCGTCCGACATGGACATGGATACGAGAAGTGTCGCACATAGATACGGGAGCCTAAATGACATGTTCGGGTAACCTAGTGAAGGAGGCTCCCTAGATATCAAGGCCTTTGATTTTGCCTCCATTGTAGTGATAACCACAACTTTCAGAAGTTCGCATGCTGCCCTCAAACATGTCATCCCATTTTCCTACCTAATATGATTAACACCATCCATGTGTTCTTTTGCTTTTTCTTCAGGTATCGTATAGTGTGTTCATAATTTTGACTGTTGATAGGCACACATGCACACATCACTTGAAAAATATTTTTGACATAATGCCAGATTAATCTAGGTGTCTCTGACCAGATTTTTTTACATATTACTACTATTCAAGTGCAACGCCTTACATTGTCGCGGACGCAACTCACTAACATAAGCATTTTCAGGGATTCACCAAAACAAAAGGCCAACTGAATACAACAATGATCACCTGCAGCATCCAGCCAACACTTCTCAATACTTCTGAAGCAACCAGATACATGGAAACACTTGCAACTACCATTCCCCAGAGCTTACACATATTTGCTTCAAGCTACATACAAAATCTCCTGATTGCCGATCTTGATCCAGCAGCAGCAAAGACAGCCATTAGCATCATGGGTCCTTTTCTATCAGCATTCGGCTTCCTGTTCATCCTCAGAATAGTTATGTCCTGGTATCCGAAGCTCCCTGTAGGAAAATTTCCATACATTGTCGCTTATGCCCCTACAGAGCCAATTCTGAGAGTAACAAGGAAGGTAATACCGCCTCTTGGTGGAGTCGATGTAACTCCTGTGGTATGGTTTGGATTGATAAGCTTCTTGAATGAGATCTTAGTTGGTCCTCAGGGATTGTTGGTTCTTCTATCTCAACAAGTACAGACTGGTTAACAGGTAAGAGCGAATTTTTGTTTTGGGTTTTTCCCCCGATATTAGTCCATAAACCTTTCATGTTTTGAGTTAGTCCTTCACAATCATTGAAATTGTTATAAGGTCCCCCGACTCTCATAAGTTGTTTCAAATTAATTCCTCTAATTGCTATTTTTGCTCTTGATTTGGAGGGACTAATTTCATAATAACTTAAGAATTGGAGGACGTAATAGCAAATTCAATGATTGGAGGGGATAATTTCATAATATGAAAGATTTAAGGTGCTAATATAGAAAATCCTTTCTTATTTCCAATACCAATCACATTGTAAGATTGTAAGAGCAAGTACATTGCTCAGAAATGAGACCGGTAAGCAAAAATTTTGATAATATAGTCATTAATATGCCAGTCTATGGATTTTTCCCTCCTGAAGGAGGTTCTTACAATGCATTAAACAAAACAAACATGATATAAGGAGCAAAAAAGGGTAGTCATGCATAACTTCATCATTCTTGTTCTTCAGTCTTTGATGTAGTTGTCTGTCACTTGGATTTGTGCTTATAGCCTTAGTTCTAACACTGATGCATAGCCACAGTATATCCTGATATGGAGCAACCTTCATTCTTAAATATCAGCAGCAAGGAAATTTTGCGGTAGTGACACCTACAAGCACATATTCAAGCATAAGATTTAAACAACTCGAATGTCCAGATTACCTTGCACATAATAAAATAGAGTTACAGAAATGCAAGTGATGCACATTCTATGATTACCTTTTGACCCAACTCAAATGGAGGAAGACCCTTGTAAGGGCATCCACTACAACGAAAGGCATCACCAAGCCCACACTGATGTTCAAAGAAGAGTCAGGCAGCTAAACCTTTTGAGTTTCTTTTAGTAGGCAGTTCATATAGCAAATGAATAAAACTTACACTTCCACATGCAGATTTAGGATTATTTATCTGCTCAGTAGTAAGCCCCAGCTTAACTGCTTTCTCCTCTGCGTCAGCTCGGCCACAAGTGCAGTTCTTGCAAGCTTTCCTTGTACTTCCAACTTCACAGTCCCCAACTGCACAAGGTTTGGGGGCAATAAGATAATTGCTAACACGAAGCAGATAATAGGATCACACAAAATATAGGGTTCCTGTACATAGACACCCTGTAACATTGTTGTTTACAAACTTACTACCCCTTTGGACTCGGATCCTCTCAAACTAAGTGGTAATTGGAGAAGGTTTCATTACCCCAATCGTTACTGTCTATTCATTTTGGCAGATAAACCCCCTTTTAACCCTGTTTTTTTTAACTCTTTTACTTCAAAATGTTGGCACGCATTGACTCCAAGTGAAATTAATGAAACTAAATGAGGGTATAAGAGTCGAAAAAATTTCATCTAGCGGTCTATATGCAAAAATGAAACTACAGGGTAGTATATTCAAAACAGCGGTACTACAGAGGGCCTCTGTTCAACTAACCCTATTTTATAACACTAGTTACTATATCTTACCAACTGGAAGCTGTGGTTTTTTCAAGTCTTCTTCAGTAAGGAGACTGTCTTCATCGATAAGATCTGACTCGTCATCAAGCTGAATCTTGGGAACAGTTTTTGTAACTTTCTTGATGGAGAATGACGACCCCACTTTCCAAGAAGCCTTCTTACCCTTAATCTGGTTAAGACATAAGTTTGCCGCAATCAAAAACTAAACAGACATAATCAACAAAATATCTTTAAGAGGGTAAATTAATCAGGCTTTTCAAAATCTCCACTCACCGTAAGGGGCTGTTCACCTTCAAGCGGCAAGAGAGCTTTTGTATCGATTGCTTCTACGTCTAGAAACCCTGCAAAGAGTAGTTTTCGCTCTAAAGTAGACGTTTCCTGTGAAAAAAACAATATTAAGTATCTTCTAAGAGATAAGAAAAGAAATACGTCCTATAGTATACTAGATGTTGCTATTGTTACGAGAAATGTGGAAGAATTGATTTAGATAGTTTAGACATGTGCAACGGAGATCAAAAAGTGCACCTTAAGTAATAACATATCGCTAATGGGGTTGGGTAGGCCTAAACAACCTTGGGTAAAATGACACTGGTTAGTTTAGCTAGGTGGATGAGCTGGACCAAAAAAAAGGATTCATATAAGGACCTAAAAGGTTTGGGGTATTAACTCTGTTTTTGTTATCGTTACCATTAAAATAGGACTCATAATTTATTGGTGATGAATTCATATGTTGGAAATCGATATATTACCTTATCTGCATTCTCGTTAGAAGCCAAAGATGTCTGGACTAAGATCTTTCCATCAGGCTTCAACACTCTACCAATCTCTTCAAGCAACTGCTCAGTGACAAGATTAAGAGCTTTCCAAACAGAAACAATGACTTCCACAGAGGCAGATTCAATTGGCAGTTTCCCTCCTATAAGAATTCCCCTCAAATCAATCAATTACTTTTTTTTTTAAGTTCAGACTTACCAAACCCTTAACACATCAAATAGTCTTCTGAATTGTCACGCAAAATTAAAATTACTTAAATAGGTACAATTTCTAAACAAAGCTAATAATTTGCATTTAGCTAACTAAATTAAGTCGAACCAGGGAAAAAAAACAAAAATCCCGTATCGAAAAGTTTTTTTCCCCCTCCAACAAAACCTTGCAATTTCAGACGGCATGCATACAGAAAATTCAAAAAGGAAAAAAACATATGCAAAATATGCAAATTTGTAGCCTCTCCCATTCATAGCATTGCACAAATCAAGCAAATTACGAATCACCCAAAGACGCTCAATAACAATCTTCAAATTGCATACACAATTTCTCATAGATTTACAGCTAACAAAAGCTTCTCATCATGACTAAACCAGTAAATAAACCGCTAACAAAAAGTGATCTTTTGCACATTGAACAAACTTTTTCCAACAAAATAGATGAAAGCAAAGAAATTTACTCAATGAATCGCCTTGGGTGATAACAAGAACATCATCCTCATCAACAATTTCGCTTCCAGAATCCTTAACAGCAGAAAGAACCGCTCCAATCGGAAGAGCAACGAGATCCGTCAGTAGAAGAGCGCGAGATTTGGCGGCCATGGCGTCCTGCAAATACGAATCAGATCACCGATCAAAACCCTAGAAATCTCAACACAAGACGAGATCTTCATCGAATTCGGGAGAGAAGAAGAAAGAAGTTCCACCTTTGATAGCTTAGCGGAGCTCGGTGAACCGAAGTGTGCCGAGAAGGAAAACCCTAGAACGAGGAACAATGAAGATTCTAGAAACAGAGGGAGGAGAATTGGAGAACGGAACGGGATTTTAAAAACCAGGGGTTGACGAAACCTACGATATAAAAAAATAGAAAAAGATGGAGGCGGCAGGGGTTTATGTTGAAATCTTTAAATGCTTATTTCACCTCTTACTTGCCTCCCAAAACTACAGAAATTGTCTCTTAATATTCTCTGAACTGTTTTTTTCCCCCTCTTTCTCGCTTTGCCCTATAAGCTATTAAATTAGATTTATGTTTATTCTCTCAACTATTTTTAGTCTCATGTTACCCTCTAAACTATTGAAGTTCGTACTTACCTCCTACTAACAAAATCAGTACCTAGTTGTTACATACGATTTTATGACTTTGTAAGTGTTGAGAAAAATAATTAGAAGAAATTATCCAATAGACCTGGTCCACGACGTTAAATATGCATAAAAAATGTCAATTATTAGAGGTATGCATGAATCCCAAAATCTAATAATTCAATGAGTGACATTTATTTGATACACATTAGTGCATAGACCGAGAATCATTTAATATTTTCTCATTTATTTCAACATATTAATTAGGACTATTTGTTTATTAATTGTATACATGACATTGGACGTGGAGGAGTGTTATTGTTAAATTGTCAACGAAATGTGTTTGTTATAACTTATAACTTTTTAGAATTTTCTCGGTTAGGAAGAAAAATAGGGAAAATTGGAAGAAAGATGTGATACTAGGATACAGAAGCAGTAGAGATGTCCGGCTTTGTGGGGGAAAACAATCTACGTAGGGCATTTACAGCAAATCACATAAGAGAGAAAAAAAAAATACACGTTTCATTATCATCTTAAATCAATACAAACAATATGCAAATTAGTACCTTTCTCAAAAACATATGCAAATTAGTACAAATAATCAAGAGATTAATGTAAACAAAATATTAAATCGATATGAACTTTTCAAATTTGTGTAATTATTAAATATATAAATACTGTGACTCATTTAAAATTATCATTTCTTAAAACATGATTTATCTACGAATTTAGCACTTTCTTTATAGGGGCTTTATTATTCTTCTTTTTTCTTTTTTTTTCCCCCTATCTTTTGCGATGTAAACCTACGTATGTTCTCGTTAAGCTTAATTTTATTTAAATACCTTATCCTTTTTCCTATTTTGCACTTATACAACCAAAATTTTTTAAACTTTCATGTAAATATCGAATGTAATGCAAAAGCGAACTTTCCCTAGAAAATTCTCATGCGACACTTGCATGCTAATTTTAAAACTTTTAATTCTTAAGTCTTTTATTTTTGGAGAAGTACAAAAATTGGGAGCACTCATTTTTTAATATAAAATTCATGACATCAAATATGTGATAAGCCTCTCTTTATAAAATGGGTAATCCGAGGGATTAATTTGAAGCAATTTATGAGAATTGGTAGCAAATTGCAATTTCAATAATTTGAGGGCAACTTTAAAAATATGAAAGATTAGGGATTAATATTGAAAAAGGCATCGTTTTCTCATTTTTTTTTAATTGGCCACGTGCCTCGTCTGTAATCTGTATCCATTTTCTTAACGTGAGTGGGGCCCGCATGGAAATTTGCGAGAACAACTCAGCAAGAACTAGCGAAGAGGGAGTTACCGACGTCCTCCTAGGCCCCCACATTATTTTCTCTCGTTTTCCTTATGTTTTGGTGAAGAAAAGAGAAATGAAAATTTCCAAAACTATTTTTCTTTAGGTAATTTGGTTTTCATTTTCTTTTTGGTTTTCCCAAACAATAAAAACTCATTTTTTCAACTAGTTTCTTTTCTTTTCCTCTACTTTCATTCAAACCAAACAGAAATGTGATTTTGAACTTCGCATTTAAGTTTTCTGCCTCACAAGTGCAATTTTTATCAAATGGATTATTCCAACCCCGGCATAGAGTAAAAATCTTATCAGAACATTCCAAAAAGCAAGCAGGGTGTTTTAAACCATAAAGAAAAAGGTACGGGGCCAGTTTGAGCCCTACGAATTTAGCAGGTCAATTGAATGTTTTGACACAATTGACAACCACAACAATGAAATCATTGAAATGAGCTTGTCTCACAAGTCAAAGAAAGAACCAACATAATCTACTATACTATTCAATGAGATTGTCATACAAAAATATGGACACTGGACCACACAATTAACTTAAAGATATCAGTAGAGCTACAAAGTAAACTGAAACCTATAAACAGACTTCACAAAAAGATGCTTTTAAACCATTAATCAGCAAACTTCAACATGGGAGGTATTCTTCTGAAATGAATAATTAAAGAACACGGATAATGCCATTGTTGCTTCTTTGGTCATTTGATCATACTTTGATGGAAAGATGACAATTCACTACTAAGTTGACTAACACATTAAGTTGACTTGAAGTGGTAGTCATCAATTGTAGAATAAATATGCCCGACATCTACATGATAGTCAATAGCTTCCCTGCATTTTAGAGATTGTTATTTTTGGTAAGAGACATAGTATAAATACAAATTCAAAGTTTAGATCAAAGGCAGAGATAGCGAATGAAATATACTTGATCTTCTTCTCTGGTAAGTTTAGTCGTTTCACGACTTCATCCACATGAACTCCATGATCGCTCTCACTTCATATAAATAGTTTGTTTCATGTTAGATCAAGCATTTGATTAACCACCAACATTTTATATGCTTTATGAATGTCAAGCAAATAAGAAATATAGGCTCAAGAGACGAAACAAAAGTGATAAGAAAAGAGTAGAAGTTCACAGGGGTGGAGCATAAAGAAACGTTAATAATAATTATATGAGTGAATATCGCTTTTCTTAGAGAACCTTTCACCAAAGCTGCACTAGAATGATTTCAGTCTCAGACTAGACGTATAATTAATCCACTGAAAGCTCATACAAACTTGGTCATTTAATGATTGCAGATAGAGCTTGGCACTACCTTGAAACTGAAGTTAGGACACTTTATATTACATGTAAAACTTCTTAAAGTAGTGCTGAAACTTGTCACAGACGACATGTATGTGTGGTGCGTTGCCGAAAGAGGGTATATTTTCCATTTTTTTGTATCGTGGACGTAAAAAGTGAAATCCCAAGATGAAAACTATAGATTGCAATTATCTCTGATTTTTCCCCCTCATTAAATAATAAGAAGAACTTTCTAAAACAACTTTCTTACCTGCACTTTTCATTAGAAACAAAAAGGAATAGAGCAGGAGGCTAACCAGTCTAAACTAAGTTTCTATACTTATGCTTGAATTGTAATAGCACCTATGTTGCATGGATACCGGTGCGGGTGCTGAGAGGGGTGCGGGTGTAGGGCACGACAAAATTGTAAAGCGTTAGGATACGGAGACACGGTTATATACATACAAATTAAAACTAATAATCTATATAAGATTGATATTGTTTTCTATTCACATATTATGAGATCTAAAATCGTAATAACATTTTTTTGTTTCTTTTATTGAGTAGATTGTAAACTGGAAAACCGCTTGTTTTTGAACTAGATACCGAAACGACCCTTTTAAATCATACATATGAACTAGGTATGTGCTAAAATGAACCTGTCCCAAGTCCAACGAGTTGCATAAATTAAGGTGAAGGTATGATATATATTCAAAAAGTGTGCCATGAGTTTTTTAAACAAAAACATGTTATATAACTGAATAGACGACTGAATAAATGCATGTAGATAATATATATTAAAGAAATGTCCAAGGAGTGTTTGACACGGACATGAATATGGGGATGTCATGGACACGGATACAGAAATTAAGGAATATTTAAGAGAATTCATGTTTTAATCACATGCAAAAATTGCAACTTGAACTGAAAATTAATGGCACCAAAACTTTAGCAATTTACTTACAGGTTTGCTGGCTCCTGGAAAACATCCAAGACCAGTTTGTAGATGTCAGTCTCAGATCCACCATTGCTTGTATGCGCAGAGACCTAGATAAAAAAGAAAGAGAACAAAAACACACGAGAATTGAGGTCACTTATTTTTCACGATGGAGCAATAGAGAGAAAATCCGAATTTTAAAATTGACAAACTTGACTAGGCACTGGAGTTTGCTCTTTTTTTACTGCACCCAAAATAGGTGATGAATTGGCTGCAGTTGTCTGCTGCTGAGTAGAGGCTCCAACCTGCATTCCAATTTAAAACAGTCTAAGGGTTATTGTACTCCATTCTTCTAGTTCTTTTTTTTAAAATTGCATAACCAGGGACAAGAGTCATTTAGGGACATATTATTTAGGGTGAGAGTACCTTTGCTCCAGTATTCACTAGATGTACGTGAATGCACTGAATGAAGTGGTGGTGGATGGCATTATAATCGACCACAGGCCTGAAAAAAAAACTCGCAGTTTAATACAAAAATCTTAGTATTTGTTAACCAGTAAACATGTATAGTTTTAGCAAAACATTCTATGCAAAAGATCTAAGAGTAAAATTAGAAAGGAAATATTGTCTGCTATTTTGAAATTTGGAAGAGGTTATAAGCAGCTCAGAACAGAAGTTGAAAAGACGAAAGATTTAGGAAATTTTTTGCAGGAAAAAATATCTTAAAATGGGGGAAAAGATTTATTGCAGTGCATATGTTTTGAATCCAACTCCTTGTTATGATTGGGTTCAGTACTTAGTAAATATAACTGAACTTAATCAAGTTCATTTTCTCACTGGTTCTGGAGTTACTCCTGTCATCTCCATATTCCATGCAAAAAATGTACAGACTATTTGACTATGAATTAGAAAGGAGTTGGTTGATTCTGGCTGTTAACCATAAATAAGTCATACTGTTTCACCAGAATATTGTATTATTCAACTTTCATTGCTGAAGACTTCAATTATGAACAATTAGGTTAATTTCATGTTCTTACTTTCGATCTCTTCTAATGTAAACCAATTAAGTTGTTTTAGCATGCATCAATTTCAAAATATAAAAGTATAAGAGTGATATGTAAGAAAAACATTTGACCATTGTGTTTTCTTAAAGGTAGGAGATCCCTTGCCTGACACATTCAGATACTATTTTATATGAATTCTCATAAATACTATTGTCTTAAAACACCTAGCCCCATCTTGATGGTATCAATAGAAGGCGTATATGGTTTTTTACTCCGCCGTAGTCAACCTCAATGTTGACTGGTCAATACTTTGTGCATTCATTATATTGCTATTGCTACTTTATGTGAATGTGTCCCCTTGGATGCATGATGGCTACAGTTTAAGAAGTCAATGGTGTATGCTGGCTCAGGCCATTGTCTTGAATAGTGCTCCCTTAATTACATGTGCTTACACGGACTAGTAAAAGGATCTGCACTAACGTAACTCCATTGCGCCTTGAGCACTATAATCATTACTTTAGTGTCTCAGTAGGCATGACTAGGGAGAACTTTCCAACCGGGAAATTCATGACCTTGACTATGCTCTTTTCTCACTTGTAATCAAATTAGAATACATGCCAATCCATCACTTTCATTGAAATGTATTTAAACGTGATTTCATTGAAATGTATTTAAACATGATGTCCAATGAACACAACTTTTAACAGTAGCAATTCTATACATTTGTCATGCTTACGATAAATTATGAATCTTTTCCCTAGGGCCTAAGCACACGCATAATGGTAAGGCCTGCATGTATCCTAGAGAGGCTACTCCAACCAAAGCTTTTAGTACATTTCCAATAAAAAATTTATGCAGTTGAACATGCACATTAGCACAAATGGATGTCTCGAATACCCAAATGCCCAAGAACTAAGTACCAGCTGACTGTATAGTTTCTTAATTGGCTGCTTTATATAAGGTTGTAACAAAGAAAGAAAAGGTTGCACTGCGTACAAGGTGACACTTGCAATAGTTGGAGGTTAAGTGTCACTACTCAGAATAAAGTTCCATTGTACAGGAATCAAAACTTTCCGCCAAGTGTCTCCACGAATTGTGGACTATGGAAGAAGAGAAAGCAAATGTTGACAACCAAGATTTGTTAAACGATCATGCATGCACAACAATCTCATTTGGACGTTTAAAATTGCAACTTTGTGGCCTTACACACTGGACACTGAATACACTTTAGGAAACTCCAACAACATCGACTCATCAAACCATGACAGTGCTAATTTATATCAGAGCTTTGAGGTTACATGCATCTCCAGTAAAGATCTCAGCAAACAATGCACTCATTGGCCATATGGACCTTTGAGTACATAAAAATACTTGCATATTAACGTACAAAATATAGTATTGTCTCACCAACAAATTATTGGAAGGTGCTCATGTTAGGTGCTTTGGAGTCGCCTTCTTTCAAAGAATCGTTATGTCTTTCTTTTTTCAAAGGGGATAATCTCGTCAGGTTTCCTTAATGAATTCACAGGAGTTTTAATATAAAAAAATTATCAGATTTAGCACCACAAAAAAGACACGGGTAACTAGAATGGGGAGAGAAGTTTTGAGATTTCTGACAAATTTAGTTATCTGGATGTTAGTCCAAGTTTCTGAATTCCTCTTTACAAAGACCAAAACAGTGAACTTTTTATTAGGAACAATGACATATTGTTGTTATAGTATTAAGAAGAAAACTGTGTAGCAAGTTTTCAAAATAAAAACTACAAAGCATTCTTACACCATAGGGCTTGATCACGACCATAAGATAACAACGCATACTGCAATAAATCACAGGTGCATATGCTAGTAACATTCTATCCTTAATTATAATAATGAAGTTGATTCCTCAATGTTGGCATCATCGCACAATATAAACCAATCATTAATAGATTTGTTTTATTAGACTAAGAATGTTCAAGCTAGCAATATATGCAATATGTGACAACATATAGAAAGGTCATAACCAATTAAATACAGCTAATTCAATAAACAACACACTTTTAAAGCAAAGCTGTAATCTTTGTTAAAATCAAAACAAGACATGCTTTGAGCAACCAATAAATCAGTTTACATAATACATCAAACTTATCATGTGCTTAAAATTCCATCAAAAAGAAAACATGTGCTGAAAAAGAACTGAAACATGAGCAACATGTTAATGCTTACCGGACAGAGAAGGCGCCAAATTGCCTTTTGCCCTGAAATTCTTTCAAAGAACCAATGACCGTAACATATATACCATTCCTAAGTAATCAAGAAATAATGTCAAATTCCATGAAACCAATCAAAGTAGCAAAATTCATATCACTTACTGAACAGCAGCCATTTCACTAGAATCTGAAGCATCATTCACCCTACCAAAAAAACCAAGCATCAAAACCTTAAACCAAAATCCACAAACAAAAGGTATACTTACACTTTAATACAATAAAGCATTACGAATTTTTAACTTTAAAACATTGACGTTTAAATTAACCAAACAAATATTTAAAGTTCCACCTTTTTCAACTTTAACAGCTATTGACATCACCGTTCAGAATTCTGTTAAAAAATGCATCAAGTGACTATCACATAATAATATTTGAACTTTTTATAGCCCTAGACTGAAAAGAGAATCCCTCTAAATCCCTTTCAAACTCTCCCTCTGCTATAACTCTAAACCAATTGAAAGTAAAAGTATTCATTTCTCCACTTTCCCAAACACAAATGACTAAAATTTGACATTTAAACGTAGCAAAATAATCCCTGCCAATTCACAGTCAAAAGAAAATTCCGAGAGGTTATGTAACGGTAGTTAATGAAGTTAAAATATTCGATGCTTAGTGGTAATTTCTTGGGCAAATTTAAGCTTCAGGGTATCAAGATTAAAAAATCGATGAAACTTTAGAAAGAGAAGAAGCAGACATTAAAGTGCAAAAAATCAACATAAGGTTTTAAAACAAAAGTATCACCATCTGATGATATCGATGCGCCCAGTGCCGTCATCAAGAGAGAAGGTCACATTTGTATTCTTCTCCTCCTTGCTCATCACCATTCCTAGTAATTTCACCTGCATATAGTAAAATCTAGATTAGGGTTATAATTTCATCACACAAAAAAATAAATAAATAAAAGTTTAACATTAGAAAGAGAAGAAGCAGACATTGGCGGCGTCAACGCCATCAATCGCAATATTGGACTTATCATCAGTGGAATCGTAAGCGTCGCTGATCTGCTTCACTGTCAGCGCGAGCACTGGCTGAACTGGGCGATTCTGACAAAGAATCGAATCAAGATTAGAAATTTGAAGTGATCGAAAAGAGAAATATGAAGCCCTATAAATTGGGGTTTTTCACTTACTTTGTTGGAGCCGGAATCTAGGGTTTGTGTAAATTGAGACTGCGAGAATCCGCTAGCAGACTGGCTCGAGAACATCATTTTTCGTCGCAGATGAAAATTTTGATGGAAACCTTAATTTGAGATCACAGCCGATAATAGGAAAGAGGGATAGAAATGGGAGAGAATTGGGGCGCGGGAAATATTTATTAATGGAGGGAACAAGAAAGAATTTTCCCGCCAAAATTCGGTGCTTTTTTAAGCATATGAGCGGTGCCGGTTAATTCTGCAATTAAAGTGGGGGTATTTATCAAATTCCGTGCTTACCAGTGTTTTAGCATGTGCTAAGCACGATCTTACCGTAATTCATTTATATTTCATCGCGTTTTAATCACTTTCATCCGAATATAATTTTAAATATCTAACGATTCAACATTCTTCGAAACACGTGAACCTCATTCTTGTTCACCCTAATTGAGGTTAGATCACATGTATCCGCCTGGAAATAATGATCTTAAACAACTTATATAAAGCTATAATAAAAATTAAGATCATTTAAACTAAATTTTTATAAGAAATGAATAAAATAAAGATAATCAAAATATCGTAAATACAACTTAAAAGAAATTAATTTTGGAATCTTAAGTTTCTGTTTAATATTATATTTTAAATTTTTTACTTAATTTAGATCAGATGATATTTATTACTCTATGAAGAACACTATTTTTTCTAGTTGCCATATTTATAATAATAATATTTTCTAGTAAAAAAAATAATATAACCAAAATGGATAGTTGGAAACATTTGTGTTAAATCGATTGACTTGGATAAGAA
Organism: Asparagus racemosus; assembly: GCA_037177215.1. Lineage (NCBI taxonomy): Eukaryota > Viridiplantae > Streptophyta > Magnoliopsida > Asparagales > Asparagaceae > Asparagus > Asparagus racemosus. The sequence goes on along the minus strand of JBAKGM010000200.1, from coordinate 8,008,440 downwards.
TATGATTATTGTTTTTTTAATAAATCATTTTTAAAATTATTTAGGCATTTCTAGCTTTTCATAATATTTTATTTATTCTTAATAGACTATGGTATTGATATATTTTTATTCAATTGGCTATCGACTCTTCAAGAGAAATTTTATTCAATTCTAAAGATGATGGCGATTGCCAAATTACAAATTATTTAAAGGAAAAGACATATCATAAATTTTTGTCCTATATCAATATATTAATTTTTTTATAAAAATAATAGCCTATCAAAATTATTTAATATATAACTCAAAATTATATATTTGAATACTATTATTTTTAGTTGTTATTGTAAAAACTAATTTCCACATCTAAAAATATTTTAATTCTAACAATATTATATCTCGATTTTTGATTTTTTTTAAGAAAATAAAAATTCTTAAACTTTACAATATATAACTCATAATCATACTTTTCAAAAATTTTATTTTTAGTTATTATGGTAAATAAATAATTTTTAAAAATATAAGTCACATGTTTTCAAGACTGTTATTCTTGAAAAATATATTATAAATTTAAATATAATGCATATCTCATCTAATTAATATTTACGATAGTTACACCTTACCCTAAATCGTATATTTCAATATTTTTATTTTCAGATTATTAAATTTAAAATATGTAAAAATTATATATAATCACAAAATATATTAGTCATATTATTCAATATGGGAAATATAAAACTTTATTTATCAAACTGCAATTCTATTTCCAACGACACAACTTTAAATAAAAGACAAAAAACAAAATACTTTCATTATTTATTCAATTTCGAAAATACCTAACAATGATAATACTATTGATCTTGGATCCAAATAAAAACTAAAATCTAAAGGAAGATACTCATAAACAAATTTCTATTACAAAATATTTCATTTTGGCGGCATTAGTGCCTTCAGATAGTTTGTGAGATAATAGTAGAGATCCGCATGCTTTTTCATATCCGTAGGATGTATCCTATTGTTACGTTTTGAATAATTTTCAGCGCGTTGAAGCAAATCCTTGTGATGAAAATATCTAAATCCAACACAAAAGGGACAAACTAACATCAATTGCGGGAAGACACAGAAACGGTGTGATCACATGCTGTTCAAAAAAAATATTTTCTTCATTGACGGCTTTTTCTTCCTCGCTACTACTTTCAGTAGTCTATAAGAATGAATATAAATTTTTGTAAGAAGAGTAAAAATAATAATAAGTATTTCAAATTAAATTAAAAAATAAAATCTTACCAAACCTATAATTTGTTTACCGCCTTTCTTATCTTGTTCTACTGATAAATACGACAATTCATTCATTGTTTCATCAGCATGAGAATCAAAAGCTTCTAAAGACTTGTAAGCATATGCAATTTCTAATTTCACTTTTTTTCGATTGCCCCACTTTTACTCGAATATGTACAAATAAAATTTTAACCAATAGATGTGTATTTGACATGTATATAATGTTTGCAAAATTTATATAGTATGTTTCGATATCATTTAACTTGGTAGGTAATCCACAAATAATAAAATATATTCTGTTCATTTAAAAAAACTTAACAAATTTATTTAACTATATTCGGTTCATTTGTTAGATAATTTTTTTAAAATATTACCAGAATTATTTAACTGATTTTAATTAAACTGAATCACTAATTATATCATTTTTTATTTTTGGTAATTTAAAAAAATTATTTATTCAGCATATATATATATTCGGTATTAAGTTTTGAAAAAATTTTAACAAAGTTATTTAACTATATTCGGTTCATTTGTTATATATTTTTAAAAAATCTTACCAAAATTATTTAACTGATTTTAAATGAACCGAATCACTAATTATTTCATTTTTTAGTAATTTATAAAATTTATTTATTCGGCAACTATTGATATATTCGGTATTAAGTTTTTAAAAAATCTTAACAAATTTATTTAACTATATTTAGTTTATTTGTTAGATATTTACTGTTGATGCTCGAACTTGCGCTCGGATCACACAGTCACTAATCGCGGTTGGATTAGAGTTTATCAAATGTGAGGCCCGTTTCTTCTCCTAATACAATATCCGGCAGGTTCTCTTAGCACCGAGGAAGACCTGTGAAAGTGTCGGAGTTGGGATCTCTGGTGGTCACTCCGACGATCAACTCAGTATGCGAAAAGGAAAAAATGGCTTTTATGAAATAGAAGCTAGGGTTTTAGAGAACTTGATTGCTTACCTTGCTCCCTGTTCGATTTTCGCTTTTATACATAGGTCGGAGGGCATTTCCGTCACTTCAGGTGACTAAAGTGGTGCGTCAGCCCTACATCCACGTGGGCTGATTTGGTGATGTGACGGGGACGTGCGGAGGCTGCTGTGTCCTGCTGCGCCGAACAGCGCTGCCACGTGTCTTCCAGGGAGTGGACCGGGAGTTGGTACTGTTACGGCGACGTTAATGAGGATGGGACCTGTAGCGTGGCCCGCTTTAATGGTCCGAGGTGTCTTAAATATCGTGTGAGAGAAGAGAATCTGTACATTGATTTCCTCATTAATGCGACGCCGACGTGTTGTCGTGACTTGCACCCGAGGCGGTCGTCACACGAGGAGGGAGAGATGGGTCGACCCGGGGGTGCTCCACATGCCGTTCGTGAGGGCGGACGGCTAATACGGCTGGTGGTGTCGGTCGCGGAAGGGGACCGACCAATATCGCCTTCCGTGTCGTCCATGAGAGGGGGCCGGCAAGTACCACCTTTCGTGTCGTCCACGAGAGGGGGACCGGCTAGTACCGTCTTTTGTGTCGCCCACGAGAGGGGGACCGACTAGTACCGCCTTTCGTGTCGTCCACGAGAGAAAATGGGTTCGGCTAGTGTAGCAGCTTCTTTACTCGGGTCACGTTGAGCGTCCAACTGGGGTGACAGTCGAGGCTGACGCCTGAGTCACCCGGTGGAACTCTCGTCGGTGCGCCCGGGGCACACTTCACGGTCGTTTGCTGAGGGTGTCATCCCCCTTGATCAAGAGGGTTATCGTTGGCGGGTGTCCAGGACCATAACAATATTGTTAGGAAGAGAGAGAGGATTTTCGAGATTTTATTTAAAAGAAGAGAATATCCATGAAATAACAAAAATAATTTTATTCCTAAATTGACTCTATGTCACGTACTTCTGAGCCTAGAAGGGAGGAAAAAGATTCAAAAAGTAGATATGTCATGTAAGCACCACATCAGCTTTTAAAGAAGTACTGAAAATAGCTTTTCCAGAAAACAAACATATATTTCTTCTCAGAAGTAGCAGAAATAATCTCTACTTTATTAACTTGAGCTATTTCCTAGCTGCTTCCGTGCAAACAAACATAGGGTTGTTTTCCCCCTCTCAGCTTATTTGGTTGTTATCACACAATTTCAACAATTATTAATAAATAAGATATTTGAATTAAAAGTCGTCCTATTTTTTCCACTTTCAGATGATTTCCACGTTTATTAAATGTGCATTAAATTCAACATTGAACTTTTTACATTTTACTTTTACATACAATTTTTAAATAAAAAATCTAAAACAATGTTAATGTGTTATTTTAATGCTTACAATTTTTTTTAACTTTCATATAAAGAAAGAACATTTCCTAGTTTTAAGAGCATACAGGGAAAATAATTCTTCAATAAATGTGTATTTTTATGTTAGTTACAAAATAATGTCAATTAGTCTTTCAGAAATGTGTATCAACCCTACTAAATGCCACACGGTCCCAACAAAATCCACATCACATCCATCACAATCGGACCGGATTTAATATATATTTATGGATTTGATCCAAATCTTGTCGGCGTCTGAAATTCCAATTGGAATCTGATTTGATATATCTCAAATAAACTGGACTTTAAAGCAAAAAATTAAAATACAAATAAATAAATAAGTGAATTAAATAAAACATAATTTTAAGCACATGGATCTCGAAGTCGCTGACTTTTCTCGATCATTTAATTGTTTCTCTGTCGTAGCGCTGTCTCTCAAGCGTAGCCTTCGATTCTTCATTCTTTAATAATAAACGCACCATCTTCCACACGGAATCAACGCTGCGATAAGTCCTGCTCCCAAGGAGTAACGGCTCCTTAAGCATTCCACGGGCTAAATGAGTTGAAAGGTTAATGGGAGAAGTAGTCAAGCTAGTTGGAATTTAATTTTGTATCCAAAATTATGGGACCAATTATTCGTCTCTATGATTATCTTCGATCTCCATGTTCTTGTATTACGATCACAAAAAGTTAGCGTAATAACGGTACAACAAGAGTTGTACTACTGGACACAGGAAATCATGAACCCTCTTCGTAAATTGGAAAGAGAAATTATGAGTTAAAGAGCTCTTTTTTTAGTAGATCAAGAACAATGCAACTCTTACAATATAGCTAATATTTTACTTATGTTATTTAATCAAATAAACTGATTCCAATACAATAGAGAGGTAGATCAGTAACTTATAAGTATTAAAAAGTTGGCAAGACATGTAAATCGTAAAAGAAATGACATTATCTCGAGGCAAGCCACAAAGAGTATAACTGAATTTGGATCATCCAGACCAGCCCTTGATATTCTTTTTATTATATATATTTATTCATTTGGATGGTCCTTGGTTTTATAATGCTATCCTTGGACAGTACATGAATAGTTTAATTATGTATATTAGCCTAGTTCTAATTATTAGCAATAACTACATATGTTTGGTTTCCTAAAATTTCAACTTCAGAAGTCAGGATATATTTCGGCTTAATTTATTTCACACGTAACAGGAGCTCAAATTTTATAAATCCATAATTGATTATAATTTAAACCTTCATGAAAATCAGCCTAATTCAACTTTCTGCCTATCAAGTCCAACTTAAACACCAGTGCTGACTTAATTATTTAATCTAATAAAATAGAATATTTCAAGCAGTACTCTCATACTTTTCTTATTGCTACAACTTTAATCCATTGAAACATATACTCAGGAGCCAACAACAGCTAGCACCTCTGCGCGTTTTTCTTCCTACTCGACTTGCATCATAGCTCTAGAAGAAATGTGACCAATGAAGTTATAACCTGAAGTCACGTTACGAGAACAAATGTCAAAACCCCAAAAGGACCATAATATTCATCGAATCAATTCATTGGTCTGTGTAAACACCAAAATTGTTTTCAACTCAAAACTTCTTCGTGAACATCAAATTAATTTAAATTTCTACCAAGCTAGTCCGACTCAAGTAAGAACTAAAATGTATTTAATCCATTAACGTAAGCAAATTTCACAACCATTATACTTTTCTCATTTCTACAATCACAATACATTGAAAAATATGATGAGGGTACAACAATTTGTGAGGAAATACTAAGCTTGTACTTGATTAATAATGTTAACTCTTTATGTGGACCTCATTCAAGTTATGTGTCTTTCTGGAGGAAACATATATTAATATTTTGGGTTTTTACATGGAAACTATATTTACTTTTACCCAAATCGATAGTAGCAGTAGTAGGTTTTTTTTAATTGGGGGAGGGGGGGGGGGGACCGCCGCATGTAGTTGAGCGGGCTTTAATGCCAAGGGCAATTGGTAATGTTGATGTTGGGATGAGGTTGAATCCGACCGCGCCTCAACTCACGCCGCGACCTAGACTAGATCCAAAACTGCAACCGCACAACCCTCTCCTCCACATCGCCGCTGCAACCGAGACCCCTGCCTGCACGCCGTCGTCCCAACCCCAGCACCCCGCCGCCTCCTCTGCAATTCTGTTAAATATTTTTATAGATTTTGTGTCCAATAAGTTACGATTCTGTAAGTTATAACATGTGATTCTGTAAATTGTTCAAGGCAATTCTGTTAGCTGTTTGATATACGATTCTATTAGCTATTTGATATATGATTCTATTAGCTGTTTGATATACGATTCTGTCAAATATTGTATACAATTCTGTTATAGGTTATTGAAAGAATAGTTTCAGTTATTTGTTATCATTAGTAGTTATTTATTTTGATGAGCGATAATGTAATTCTGTATGATATAGTAAGAGATTCTGTAATTTAACAAAGAGGATTCTGTAAGTTGTTCAAGGCGATTAAATTTCATACATTGTAAGTCATGATATTTATTTTTGAGAGTTGAAAAAGAGATTCTGTAAGTTGTTATATGCGATTCTGTAAAAATTATTACATGATTCTGTCAAATATTGTATACGGTTCTGTTAGCTGTTTGATGCGAATTATTTTTGAAATTTGAAAAAGAGATTCTGTAAGTTGTTAAAGGTGATTCTGAAAAAAATATTACATGATTCTGTCAAATATTGTATACGATTCTGTTAGCTGTTTGATGCGAATCAGTTATTTCTTTTCGAGATTCTGTAACAATGATAAAGTGATTCTGTAGTTAATATTATGGGATTCTGTATATTGATAAGAGGATTC
>JBAKGM010000200.1:7991632-8001921 GCA_037177215.1 Asparagus racemosus | reverse complement strand
CTTGGCTTCTATTGTTAGCATTAGCAGTAATAATAACAGTTGCAGCGATTCAGTGAATGAAGCGCTCGAAATTCTAAGTAAGCTTCAGATCTCCGATCAAGCGCTCATCGATCTTGTCTCAAGATTCGACAACCTCATCGATTCGTTAACCAAGATCTTGAATCAATCAAACGATACATCAAGAACCAATGCATTGATTCTATTAAAATCGATAGTCCAAGTGATATCGCCTGCTCGATTAATGGCGATGCGAGACGATCTCTTCCTCGAATTAGTCAAGATTCTTCGAGACAAAATCTCCATCAAGGCGACAAAATCGGCCCTCGAAACCCTAATAGGTATCTGCTCGTGGGGACGGAACCGAATCAAAGCGTCTCGCTCAGGCGCAGTGCACGTGCTGATCGAGATCCTGATCGATTGCGAGAACGAGAGGAGAGTTAACGAGATGGCTCTCATTGTGCTAGACAAACTGAGCGCTTGCGCTGAAGGGAGAGCGGAGATTGTGAACCATGCGGGGGGGATTGCAGCAGTGTCGAGATCGATACTGAGGGTGTCGGCGACGGGGAATGAGAGGGCGGTTAGGGTTCTGTGGTCGGTGGCGAGGTACTCGGCGACGGCAGCAGTGGTGCAGGAGATGATGCATGTGGGAGCAGTGGCGAAACTGTGCATGATGATGGCGGTGGATTGTGGAGGGAAAGCGAAGGAGAGGGGGAGGGAGATTCTGAGGATGCACTCTAGGGTTTGGAGGAGTTCGGTCTGTCTGTCTCCTCAGTTGCGAGCTCTGTATCCTTGTCAGTTTGTTTAGAGATTGATGACGGTAGGAGGAAATGATAAATCAGCGGCTAGTTAGCATGAAATCACGCTCATATAGACGCAAAGTATATACAGAATTAGTATTGAGGGGAAAAGCCAAGGAAGAAGAAGGAGACCACCGCTGTTCTTGTAATCTAGGTTCTCACGGGGTTTCGCAGTTTTTGTCCGTGTAAAAAGATATCAAAGTTGAGAGAGGTTTTCACCATCTTTGTCTGTTCAAAAGATTGTGAGAATGGTTTTGGAGAGAATATGAGAGGTTGATTATGTTTGTGTGGTTGAGAGATTGAGAGATGGGAGTTGAGTGATTCTTCTTGTCGTTCTCCCTAATACATAGTGGATCTTCTCATATTGTTACCTTGTAGATGTAGATTAAAGTTGATTGACTGAACCACATAAATCTTAGTGTTCTTCTTCTTGATTGAGAGTGTTTTCTATCTTGCTGATAGTGGTCGGTTCCAAATTTTAGAGATTGTAGCAGGGAGGACTAAAAATCCCCAACAAAACTTCACCGTAAGAATGTGTCTCAAATTGGTGGCGGCTGTGTGATCCCCCACTAGGCCTGTTTGGTTGATATAAATTATCAAAAGTAAGAAGAAAATAAAAACTATTACTTCTAAAATTATGAAATAGGAAGTAGCGAAATTATTATTTTTGTTGTTTGTTTCATAAATTTTTGAAAGTAGAGAAAATAGTGTTTCTTGCACTTCAATTACTTTTTTTGTTTGGTAGCAATTATAAATATTGTTAAGAAGAGAAAATGAGGATCTTTTGGAATTTTATTCAAAATAAGAGAATATCCATGAAATAAAAAAATAATTTTATTCCTAAATTGACACAATATTAGCTATTTTCGAGGTACTTCAAAACCTTGAGGGCAAGGAAAAGATTCAAGAAATAGAGATGACACATAGGCACCACGTCAGCTTTTAAGGAATATCAGAAGTAGAGTTTTTATAGAAACAAACATACTTTTATTTAAAAAAAGAAGTAGCAGAAATAGCCACTACTTCCTTTTCTTCTCAACTGGGTCGTTATCACACAATTTCAACAATTGTTAATAAATAAGATATTTGAATTAAAAGTTGTATTACTTTTTCCACTTTCAAGATGATTTCCGCATTTATTAAATGTGCATTAAATTCAACATTGAACCTTTTACATTTTACTTTTACATACAATTTTTAAATAAAAAAAAATCTAAAACGATGTTAATGTGTTATTTTAATGCTTACAATTTTTTTTTACTTTCATATAAAAAAAGAACATTTCCCAGTTTTAAGAGCATACAGGGAAAATAATTCTTCAATAAATGTGTATTTTTATGTTAGTTGCAAAATAATTTTAATTAGCCTTTCAGAAATGTGTATCAACCCTACTAAATGCCACACGGTCCCAACAAAATACAAATCACATCCATCACATGAGTCGGACCGGATCTAATATATTTATGAATGGGATCCAAAATCTTGTTGGTATCTCAAATTCCAATTGGAATCTGACTTTATATATCTCAAATAAACCGGACTTTAAAGCAAGAAATTAAAATACAAATAAATAAATAATTGAATTGAATAAAAGCATAATTTTAAGCATTATGGATCTCAAAGTCGCTGACTTTTCTCGATGCAGGTTCTTCTTTAATTGTTGCACTGTCACAACGCTGTCTCTCAAGCGTAAGGTTCGACCTACGTGCGTAGTAATAAACGCTTCCTCTTCGACACGGATTCAACGCTGAGATGAGTCCTGCTCCCAAGAAGCAACGGCTCCTTAATCATTCCACGGGATAAAATGAGTTGAAAGGTGAATTAGAGAAAGTCATCAAGTTCGGTGGAAATTTAATTTTGTATCCAAAAATTATGGGACCAATTATTCGTCTCTATGATTATCATCGATCTTGATGCTCTTGTATTACTATCACAAACAGTGTAATAATGGCAAAACAAGATTTGTACTACGAGACCCAGGAAATCATGAACTTTTTTTTTATAAATTGGAAAGAGAAATTATGAGTTAAAGATCATTGGTAGTGTTTTACTTATGTTATTTAATCAAATAAACTTATTCCAATACGATAGAGAGGTAGAGTAATTTATAAGACTTAGGAAGTTGAGAAGACATGTGAATTGCAAAAGAAATGACATCATCTCCAAGGAAGCCACAAAGAGTATGGTTGAATTGGGATAATCCAGATGGACCAGACCATCTCTTAATATTGTTATCCAGTTAAGCTTTTATTACACATATATATTAATGTTTGATAACATTACATATTAAATTCATTATTAAAATTTATTTTTTTATCTATAAGAAAAAAAATGTAATGTTTGATAATGATTTAATATGTAATGTTGTCATAGAGTTTGATGTAGATGTTTATAATGACTTGTTATTTAGTAATTAACTCAACAAAAATTCTTAACATAATTTTGTGGAAGAGTTTTTTTATTCTCTTTGTATCTTTTAAAACATAAAATTATATATGCTCCATAACTTTTCATGATATTTGAATGGCATAGAATGTTCTAAAAATTAAAGGAATAGAAAAGATAAACCATTCCTTGTAAAATTACATAAATGTTCTAGAAAGAAACAAAATACAAAAGAGCAAAAAAATCTTTCCTTGTAAAATTACAATCTTACCTTTTTTAAAACAATTGGAAATGATGGTTTGACCACCGCTCATCCATTTTATTCCTGCCCCTAGTTGGTTCTTTCTATATTAGTTTATATTAGTATAGATATAGATATTTTTTGTTATATTTTTTTAATTGGATGGTCCTTGGTTTTATAATGGTATTGTTGGACAACACATGAATAGTTCAAACTAGGTATATTAGAGTAGCTCTAATTATTAGAAATAACTACATATGTTTGGTTTCCTAAAATTTCAACATCAGAAATCAGGATATATTTCAGTTTTATTTCACACGTAACATGAGCTCAAATTTTATAAATCCATGATTAATTATATGTAACTCAAAACTTCATGAAAATCAACCTAATTCAACTTTCTACCTATCAAGTCCAACTTAAACACTAGTGCTCAATTTATTATTTAATCTAAAAAACAGAATATTTCAAACACTATTATGCTTTCTCATTGCTACAACTTTAATCCATTGAAACATATAATCAGGAGCCGACAACGGGACCTTCGCATACTTTTCGCCCTACTCAACTTGCATCATAGCACTAGAAGAAATGTGACCAAGAAAGTTAAAACCTGAAGTCACGTTATCAGAACAAATGTCAAAAAAATGACGACAATCTTCATGCATCAGGTCATTGGTTTGTGTAAACACCAAAATTGTTTTCAACTCAAAACTTCTTCATGCAAATCAAATTAATTTAAATTTCTTCCTAGCTAGTCCGACTCAAGTAATACCTAGATAATATTTAATCCATTAAGCAAATTTCAAAACCAATATATTTTTCTCATTTCTACAATCACAATACATTGAAAACTCTGATCAGTGTACAACAATATGTGAGGAAAAACTACGCTTGTACTTGATGCTAGGAGATTGGTTTGCGTTAGGGTTGGGATGGGTTCGAGCTCGATGTCATCGTGTCCTCTAGGAGCACCAGAGGTTGAGCACTGGGCTGCGCCATGGTCAGCGCAAATTAGGTTAAGGTTAGGGCTGGGTGCTTAGCATATTGTGGATGTTGTATGTCTTTTTTAAGCAGAAATCTCCCAGCTGTGTGACATTGCAACAGTAACCCAAGTTAAAGGTGAAAAAAATGTAAAATATTGTACCCATCAAATTGGATAAAAACAAATGTGATTGTCATGTAAAAACCCTATTTTTTTAGGGAATTTATAACATATTTTTTAAGGAATTTATAACATATATTATGTTGCACTAAGTTTCCTTATAGGACATACGAAAGAAAAAAGTGAAGTTGAAACCAGAATTTGTAAACAATGAAGGGTGTGGAATATTCGAATCCCAATAACAGCAATCCTTCATATTTTCCATCCTGACCAACATGCACGATTATAGACTAGAAAAATTACCAAGAAAGTTGAAACCAGAAGTCATGGTGATCACACAATGTCAAACTCAAAGCCCAAAAATAATTATAACAGTAATCTTTCCCCCCCAAAAAAAAAAAAGAAAAAAGAAAATCAAATGAAGAGAAGAAAGATCCAATAAACTCTCTAGAGATAAAAACAGACTTCAACTTTACACTAACCAATGACCCAATACAGTGAATATTAATTCATCCCTCAAAACATTGGATTAATTATCCCCATTAAGGAAATTTCAAAGGCTCAAATTAATTAATTAAGTCAAAGCCCTTAATTGTCATTGGCGGTGCCCTCTATTATCCTCATGTGCCGCGTTGACCTCCTCACTATAAAACTCCATTCCTTCACCAAAATACCATCAAAATTATCCAACCTTCTTCATTAATCAATGGCTCAGCTTGAGATCCCATCCTATTTCCTTTGCCCAATATCATACCAAATAATGAAAGATCCGGTGACCCTTTCAACCGGTATCACCTACGACCGGAGCAGCATCCAGCAATGGATATTCACCGGAAAGCACGACAGCTGTCCGGTCACCAATCAATCTCTTTCAAGCCGGGATCTGACACCGAACCACACTCTCCGGCGACTCATTCAAGCTTGGTGCGTCGCCAACGCAGTCGAGCGGGTCCCGACCCCTCGACAGCCTATGGACCGGGCCCACATTGCCAGGATCGTCGATAAAGCTCGGTCATCGACGCAATTTCAGCTGAGCTGTTTACAACAGCTTAAGTCGATAGCGTCAGAGAGCGAGATAAATAGATACTGCATCGAAAACTCAGAAGCAGTCGAGTTCTTGGCTTCTATTGTTAGCATTAGCAGTAATAATAACAGTTGCAGCGATTCAGTGAATGAAGCGCTCGAAATTCTAATCAAGCTTCAGATCTCCGATCAAGCGCTCATCGATCTTGTCTCAAGATTCGACAACCTCATCGATTCGTTAACCGAGATCTTGAATCAGTCAAACGATAGATCAAGAGCCAATGCATTGATTCTATTAAAATCGACAGTCCAAGTGATATCGCCAGCTCGATTAATGGCGATGCGAGACGATCTCTTCCTCGAATTAGTCAAGATTCTTCGAGACGAAATCTCGATCAAGGCGACGAAATCGGCCCTCGAGACCCTAATAGGTATCTGCTCATGGGGCAGAAACCGGATCAAAGCGTCTCGCTCAGGCGCAGTGCACGTTCTGATCGAGATCCTGATCAACTGGGAGAACGAGAGGAGAGTTAGCGAGATGGCTCTCGTTGTGCTGGACAAACTGAGCGCTTGCGCTGAAGGGAGAGCGGAGATTGTGAAGCATGCCGCGGGGATTGCGGCGGTGTCGAGATCGATACTGAGGGTGTCGGCGACGGGGAACGAGAGGGCGGTTAGGATTTTGTGGTCGGTGGCGAGGTACTCGGCGACGGCAGCGGTGGTGCAGGAGATGATGCAGGTGGGAGCAGTGGCGAAGCTGTGCATGATGATGGCAGTGGATTGTGGCGGGAAAGCGAAGGAGAGGGGGAGGGAGATTCTGAGGATGCATTCTAGGGCTTGGATGAGTTCGGTCTGTCTGTCTCCTCAGTTGCGCGCTCTGTATCGTTGGTAGTTTGTTTAGAGATTGATGACTGTAGGAGGAGGAAATGATGAATCAGTGGTTTGTTAGCATGAAATCATGCTCGCATAGAGAAGAAATATATACAGAATTAGAATTGATTTTCTTTTTCTTTTTTCTGTTATTGAATATCTTTGCTTCCTCTTCCTTTTTTTCTTTTTAATTTTCTAATTATTGTTTTCTAATCCCAGTTTTCAAATGATTGTTACACTGTGCTTGTGTAATTTGTTCAATTGAAATAGAACATATAACGAAGCTTGAATAATTTTCCCAAAAATAAAAAATAAAAAATTTTAAATAAAGATATTAGCAGATTGTGGGATATAATTTTCCCCCTCTATCGGTCTATATTTTCTGTTGAATAAACGAATTTCTAGATTAATATGCACGCATCAATTCGTTTTCATTTGTTTTTAAGATAAATATATAAAAAGGCCCTTAACTTTGAACAATTATCAAATAACCCCACAACTTTTAAGACATCAACCCCCTTCAGTCTAGGGGTTATCAGAAAATTTCTTCAACTTTACGATTTTATTAGAAACCCCTGTAACAACTCTCTAACAACGTTGACAGCAAATCTCACTTGGATAGTTAAAGTTACATTATGAGAATGTTTTTGCCAGTGTAATTTGTGATCCATGCTTTTAGGAAATTTTCTTAAATTTTTTTTTGAGGTTTTGAAATCTTGTTTTTATTAATGTGAGATTTGTTTTAATTATTTCATGAAAGCCTCTGAAATAACAGGTACGTTTACATAAAAAGAAAAAAGAAAATAATGGACGAGCGTTTATAAATAATTGGTTTCTCCGTACCCGAACTAACGTGAGTTATGAGATGCTAGGCGTCGAGGCAATTGAATATATATTTTTTTAAGCTGATAATTTTTTTTAGTTCTGTTTTTGTCTGTATACAGTGGAGTGCGCTTATCAATTGTAAACTAATATTGCAAGATAAGGAGCATCTTTAGTTACTTATACTAATGGTTTTGGTACCGACTTCCTATCGCTTAGTACTTGTTAAAGGTTTATATGAAGAGGTAAGATTCTAATTAAATTGGTTGATTTATTTCGCAGATTGCTACAGCTATCGCATATATATGTCATGTCGGTACTTGTTTCCTTTTTAAAAATCTTTTTCTTGGAGAATTAAACTAAGAAATTATGGTCAAAAGGTATAATGTAACATAATTATATTTTCTATTTTGAAAATATTAAATAATAATTCACAGAAAATGGTAAGTAAGCTACTTTTATTGGATTAGTGTCGCTCTAAAAATTTATACATATACATCACTTTTGAACATAAATTTCAAGTTGTTTATTAGATACAATCTCATACATCTCTCTCATTGTTTTCAAATATTTGTGCGATTGTTAGCCTGCTCTTCCTTTTGTCCGGAGACAAATCCCATCATCTCATTTCTCTCGTTGTTTTTAATCCGTTCGAATAATAATAATAAAGCATCATAATAGTGGTTATTGGAATTTTTGTTTTTGTTAGAATATAAATGTGCAAGTCTTATAGTGTTTATCACAACTTAGGGTTTCAATGTAGTGATAAAGGCTTCAGAGTTTTAAAACAAACAGTCCTTTGAATGAATATCTTGATTGAAGGATTCTTTCTAATAAAAAGACATGAATTTTTTAACCTGAAAACAATTCATTGAATGGTTTTTACGATGCATTTGTACTAAGACCCTAACATGGCAGACAACTGACTTTCCAATAACTGAGGAGGCAGGGGATAATGCGAGGGATCACGCAGATAGTGTGAGCTGTAGGCTGCAAGTGGGCCGAATATATGGAGCTGGATCTGACCTTCGTCGGTATTAAGTGAGAAGGTCCCCTTTTTCATGCTCAGTGGCCTAGAATTGAACCAATAATTCAGCTGTTAAGTGGGCCCAACTCTAAATGTACATAGAAGGAGTAGTCACCGTGAAGCTCAATAGGGCCATTTAGAGCCACTCAATGGGACATAATTAGAATGGACCACCGAATTCTCCATAATGGAATTCAAAACGTGATTGTAGTTAATTGGTTGATCCTGCATGCCCTAGCGTTGCCCTTTTGGTCCTTTTCTTTCTTTGAATATTGGAGCGTTCTCCCCTGATAGCTAGTTCTTGGCTAACTTTTGTTCTCCTTTGATAGCTAGTTCTTAGCTAACTTTGTCAAATATGTGGTAACTTTTATGTAAATCCTGATTATAGAAAACTTAGATAGCTAGTTTGGCTTGTAGTTCCACTTATTTTTTGTCACTTTTTTTTCTAATTCAAGTTTTGTTTTTTTTTTTTATTTATAGAAAACTACAAAGGAGAAAAAAAATAATAAATCTTACTCGATCTCTTCAATTTAATACAAAAAGATCTTTTCCAATTCAATTTAATACTAAAAAGATCTCTTCAATTTAAGTCGTGTTAATTACCATCAGTATTTTTAATTTAATAAAGTCTGATTATCTACTATAGTAATTTTATGAAAGCACATCAATAAAATATAGAAAAATATCATCACTTAATTACCACGCAATCACCATTGTTCTAAAAATTAAAGAAAAATTATAAAAGAGATTTATTTGCATTACATTCAACCCTCTTACCAACTTGATGCAGGCGACTAGATGTCTCTTTGTTGCATTTATCAATGAAGTGCATCCTTTGACTGAACAATAGCATAGATTCCAACGGCGCAGTTGGAACTTTTCTAGGGACTCTTACCAAAACTAGCAGAGCCCATCATATCGTCGCATCTTGGGTAGCCACATAATTAGGACTTCATCATAGGGCAAGTAATGCAAGTTGAGTTTGCTAAGAGCTCGCCTCCACAGGCTGAAAATTTCGTCTACGTGGTTCCTTATAAACAGGATAATTAGGGTAAATTACAGATATATATATGCTCCTCATGTATACATTCTGTAGAACCTACCACTATCCAACTAGTTTTTATTATACGCTCATCATCCCTAATTTACGTTTTGAGAAGGATATAATTAATTGCAGATGTGACCCCCTCTCTTATAAAATTTTGAGGTGTTAAGTTCTGCTAAAATAGTTTAAGGATGACAAGTATCGCTGAAGATGTACATGAGGGATTATTTGAAACTTGATTACCCGTGCAATTATTATCATAATTTCTAGTTCTTATCAGCGATAAATATGACTACTGTTTATTAGAACATAGACAATTGAGATTAAGGAAATGAACTCTCTATTAGCAAATGCTGTTGGCATAGTTAAATACCGTTTTAAAAACATCAGAGTATTTGAAATCCTACTTTTCTTGTCCAACCAAAAGGGGGAAAGGTGAGAGAGGATTAAGACAGTTGGATTGGGGCGGTCAACAATTGTGTTCTGGAGGAATTTTCTCCTTTATCCGTGACAAATTTTTTTTTAATATTTTCTGGCACCTAGCTACAAATTAAATTTAGGGAATAGACAATAGGGGTGCAAATCGGTCCGGATATATCCGGACCTACCGCAACCGTATCCGTTTAGAAAGCAGATATAGTAGGCAAAAATTGAAACCGGTCGGATATGGTTTCGGATACGGTTATGATTTTGGTTTTTCATTCGGATATGGTTTCGGATACGGTTTTCGGGTCGGAAATGCGGATACGGTTCGGATATCCGGATACGGTTTCTGCACTTTTTCCAGATACGATTTCTGCACTTTTTTGTTGTTTGATTTTCATCCGGATACGATTTCGGATATGGTTTTCGGGTCGAAAATGCGGATACGGTTCGGATATCCGGATACGGTTTTTGTATTTTTTGTTGTTGTTTGGATTAGACTTGAGAATTACATGAGGACTAGTATTTATGTCTATGAGGTGTCAATTTCTATA
>JBAKGM010000200.1:7950188-7965483 GCA_037177215.1 Asparagus racemosus | reverse complement strand
AGAGGCCTGTCATCTGTATGCACTATCAAAAGGTTTGGGCCCAACCAACAAATCCCCTCCGTTCATGCAAATTCATGTCATTCCTTTTTTTTTTTTTTTTTTTTTTTGGGAAGACGTAAACATATTATGAAACTTCTGTATACTTTATTTAACGTTTAAATAGAGGGTACCATGGGACACATATTAACAATTTATTTTCTACAATAAAATCGAATTAAATCCTAAAATTTCAGACCCAAATCGAAATTTGGAATTTTAAAGATTTTCTTGGCCATTTAAGAGTTTTGTGCTATTTCACAAGTCTAAGACCAATGGATCTTGGTAGGGCAGGCCCAATCAAACGGGGAGATTTGCACTGTTGTACTGAAGCGGAGGACCACTACGGCCCATATAGCCAACTATATCAAGCGTCCAATTTAAGATACTCATTTACTCTTCTGCTTCCCTCTCTTTTTTTCCCCTCCTTCTTCGCTTTCACTAAAATTTAGAACGATCCTTAACTCTTTCAACAGTATATTTTTCTCTCCCTTTTTTCGTTTCTATTTTATGGGACAAAATCTTTGCCTTCGCTCATGCTCTCTTTAACAACAAGGTTACCATTTTATAACCAGGTTAAAAAAAGTTAACATAGAAACGAAAATTTCCTATACTTATTCTCTGTTAGCGGTAAAGTCATCTGAATTGGCTATTGTTTATGTCATAAAGTTATATGGGTAAGTGGATTTTTAGAGGAGTTTAGAGTCCTTTAATCCTCCTCGATGGCTAACAAATCAGAAGGAAACAGATTCCTGCACAGATAACATCCATTAGAGGGCTGTATATGATTTCTCCAGTGTGCCCCCTGACATTCAAGTCAGTGATAAATTAAGCAAATTTGCTAAATGCCGAATCTAGTTTTAGAGCGTTGTTCAGTATTCTTGTGTACCTTAGAGTAGTGGAGATTACCCACTATTTATAGAGGGTCAACAAGGGCATGTTGGTAATTTGACCAGGTTGGTGTAGTCGGCAGATCAAACCACATTTTACACATGTCGACAGTAAGTTGAATGAGTCACATTTGCGTTTAATGCGACAGTGATAGAATGACTGAAGTGCTAGCGTCGTTCAAGGTGTCACTATGATTTCGGCCCGAAGAGTCATAATAAATCTAGCTATGCATTAGATGAGATGGTGACCGGGCAGCGAAATATGACACTGCTGAAGCTGATAGGTCGTCTCGTCATTCGAGACATTCCTTAGCAAGAGTCCGAGTGAAAACGCTTTTCGTCTTGAACTTGGGTTTTTCTAGCAGATCTCGGCTTGAAGATGCCTTTCGTTTCGGACTTTGGCCGCTAGAGAGATCGACGAGACTCACACCCTGATCAAGCGTTCAGTTTTATAAAACTTGGTTAATTAATCATGACATGTGGCTGACTCTCAAGAGCTTATTAGCCCTGGTAATTCTCAGGATGTAACATCTACATTGCCATATTCATATTTTATTTCAACCCACTTTATTAATATATTTTAATGAGCTTTTAGTTATTTAAACATAAACATCAATGCAAGATGCCCATTTTTATCGCCGTCGGCAAGAAATCGGGCACGAAGCCCTCACGTGCAATAAGCATGATTCATTTAGGTGATTTAGAATGCTGATGTGGAGCTTTATTAATAACTATTTCGGTTGCATGTCAAGTTATTGAAAATTTCCAACACTGCTACTTGACCTTGAACGTGAGCTCAATGTTGAGTTTCCACTTATCAATTTTCTCTTGATTTCCTTCCTTCTATAAAACTTAATTTGAGATCACGCCCAAAAATTTCCCTCATCTGAATATGCTTGTCCAAATTAAAGGGATCCCAACTTCTTTGACAATCAGTAATTCCCAGTCCCTTAGCAAATAAAAAAGCAAAATAAGATCACATGCGAACACGTGAGCGGTCGTGGTCACTATAATTCTCTGCACATTAGCAAATATAAAAGCAAAATCAGATTGCAAACATGTAAGTGCGAACATGTGAGGGGCTCGCGCCGATTTCTCACGGGCGGCGAGAAAATGAGCCTTGTCGCACCGATGTTTAGATTTAAAAGTAGAGCTAGACTACTATAAATTGTATGATACTATAAATACAGATTTAAAATTTCAGAGTTCAAAATTAAAAATATCAATTGGCGAATGTGATATAATACACATAGACAATATAGAAAGAACCTTTCACCTATTTCTAGTGTCATTAACCCTTTGTATCATCTGTCGTCAAAATTAATGTATTAAATTTTTCACAAAGTTGCTTAAACTTTCGCCCCTCGATACATGACTCAAAACACATTGAAATCCTTTAAATTTTTAATTCTATATAATTCATGTGTTGTAGATCACGTCCATTTGTTTGGATGTTCAATTTCAATAAATAGATGATTAGTATCTGCATGTTGAATAACTCTAGATTTAAACACTTCAAATATAACAAAAGCTAATTAAAATACCATATTGGTGAATGACATTGAAATAAGATCCCAATTTAGTAGTTTAGCCCATCCGAATTCATCTTTAATTTAACAAAAGGTTTTCGCTAATTTGTAATGTACGTCAAACAAAATAGTCAAAATAGGTTCTTAACACTACTAATGCCCTATGACAAAATTCTGTTGGGAACAATATTAAGGTTCTCATGTACTACCAAAAATAGGAGATACATACTTCAGCATATGAAGGAGTGCCAGCTAATCAACACAAAAAATAAAAATAAAAAAAATAAAATGAAATAATAATAAAGAAATAAATAAATAAAAGAGAAAAATCACACACCGAAGTCAAAACAAGCATACGCCCGGACCAAGTCAGAGACCAATAATTTCATAAAAAATTATATTAAACTTCAGATATTGTTTGTTTGCTTCCTGCCCAACGAGATAACATGCATCATCCATGACCTTAGCAATTAGATGCATTGATTTATAAATTCAATCGTAAGCCTCTCTCTTAATATCAATTCCTTCACAGTCTCCAATCCTCCAAGAAAAAAAAAAAAAAAAAAATCCATGGATAACAATGGAAGGCTTCATATAGTCATGCTCCCATGGCTGGCCTTAGGCCACCTCCAAACATTCTTAGAGCTCTCCAAACGCCTAGCTCAAAAGGGTCACAGAATCTCTTTCCTCTCTACTCCTAAAAACATCCAAAGACTCCCCAAAATCCCCCAGCAAATATCCCCCCTCATAAACTTGGTACAATTCCCTTTACCACCGACCGAAAATCTACCCGCCGGTGCCGAAGTCACCATTGACCTCCCATCCGACGACCTTCGCCCGTATCTCAAGATGGCGTTCGACGGTTTGCAACAAAATGTTCTAAACTTCCTACGAGAAAGCTCAAATCCTGCTGTAGACTGGATTATATACGATTATGCTGCGTATTGGATCCCCAGCGTGTCCGCTGAATGTGGCGTGCCGTGCGCCTATTTCAGCACCTTCAACGCGGCGACCGTAGGCTTCACGGGCCCGCCCCAGGTTCTGCTTGGAAAAGAAGATCCGAGGACGACAGTGGATGAGTACACTGTGGCGCCCAAGTGGGTCCCGTTCCCTTCCATCATCGCCTACAAGAAATACGAGGCTCGACGAGAGTTGGAGCCAGCCATCAAGCAAGATGCATCAGGCGTGAACGAGCTGTATCGGTTTGCATTGACGATAGAAGGGTGCGATTTCTTGGCCATCAGAAGCTGCATCGAGTTTGAACCAGAATGGTTGGAACTGATAGGAGAGCTATTCCACAAGGACATTGTTCCTGTTGGAATGCTTCCTCCTATAATTCAAGAAGACAGCAATGAGAAAGAATGGGAGAGTACTTTCAGGTGGTTGGATGAACAAGAAGCAGGGTCAGTTGTGTATGTTGCATTTGGGAGTGAGGCTAAGCTAACAAGTGCACAAGTTGAGCAAATAGCCATAGGACTAGAACTTAGCCAATTGCCATTCTTATGGGCATTCAGGGCAGAAAAAGCGCCAGAGGGGTTTGAAGAGCGAACGAAGGGCCGAGGTTTGGTGTGCTTTGATTGGGTACCTCAGATTCGTATCCTGGCTCATCGGTCAATTGGAGGGTTCTTGACGCACGGAGGATGGAGTTCTATAGCCGAAGGGATTTCGTTAGGACTGAAAATGGTGGTTCTGCCATTGATGTTTGATCAGGGGCTTAATGCTAGGCATCTAGTGGAGAAGGGAATTGCTGTGGAGGTGCCGAGAAATGAGGAGGATGGGTCTTTCACAGGAGAGGGGATTGCTGAAAGTTTGAGGTTAGTCATGGTAGAAGAGAAAGGGGAGACTTTTAGAGCTAAGGTGAGAGAGTATAGAGACATATTTGGCAACATGGCGATGCAAGATAAGTGTCTAGATGATTTCGTCAAGTACCTACTGGATCACAAACAGAAGAAAGTTTTGTCGACAACGATGTAATCCATTTATATGTTCCGGGCCTCTGAGACCACATGCAAAATGCAAATTCCCATCAAAATACCATACAAGAAGAGAATGTAATCAAAATGTAGAAGCAACTAAATAAGAATAAACAGAAATCAAAACTAGCACCCTTATTTTGTATAGAGACCAGTGGTATGTGTGCGTTCATGTATGTATCCGTGTGTATGTGCGTGTGCATAGACACGTACATACACGTGTGAATGCGTACGTATGTAATGTACACACATACTGCAATTCTTAGTTCCACCAAACGCATGGTCCAGTTTAGTGCCACAATGCAGACAAATTCCTTCTAAGAAGTGCTTGCTTTTTAAAGAAGAACTACCAGGTTGCCTACTGAGGAAAAAAAGATGCAGGAAAACAAAGCCAAAGACACCTAAACACTATCCTCGTTTTGCCATGGAAGCATACATACTCTCTCTAAATATTTTCTCAAGGAATCACCTGTATGTGGTGATGAATAGCTCCTTATAACAATTCATGCTTCTACTGATTAACGATTCAGTTCCAATTGTCTCAAGCTGTCCAAAATCTTCCTATAGTTTTACTCTCCCGGCGCTATCCATTAGCTTTAAATGGTTAAATTGTTTGCCGGCATCCTGATAGAACTTCAAGAAAATATACTGGAAGAACTAAAACAAATTCCTGTTAAGAACATTCCAGATATCATATCGACAACCTAGACAAACATTTCACAGTGCAAAATCACTCAAAAAGTACGGTCAAATTTTACCAGAATAGCATCCACGTAACAGATATGGTCACTTAGATATGTCGACAACATCAACAGGACAAATTCAATGCAAGATAATAGATCTTGTACATACTTCAAAAAGGTACAATCAAAATACCTACGAACCTGCAGGCAATGCGGATGCTGGTACAGAACCTGCAGGCAATGTGGATGTTGGTACCGCCACTGGATTCGCCATCTGCTCCTCCACGACCCGAACCCGACCCGTTGCAAGCCCAGAAGTCAGATCCTCGACCTCCACCTTCACCACATCCCTCCTATTCCCAATATCAGCGACATATCGACTCGCACAGTAAACCCCAACAGCCGTCACAGCCATTCCATACACATTCGTCGTCAGCAGCCGAAGCGGCGTTGAAAGAACCGCTGCGAGGGGCCCACCTATAATTGATATAGTCTGCCCACTCTGCCCAACAACTCCTTGCTCGGCCACAAGAAGACCTGTCTTGCAATAAATGGCAAAATCCTCGCAGTTGTTCTTGAAAACATTGTAGCATCTGAAGCCACTGCTGAGCAAATGGTTAGCACGTTTAATTACGGTTTCGTCCGGATCTGAGACTGCTAGAGTGCACGTGCCACCTCGGGCTTTTGCGAGAAAGAGAGCAGGGCTGACTGAGTATTCAAAGCGGTATAGGACTCCACCAGCGAGGAAGCAGTCGAGACAAGAGGAGACGACGCCATGGGAGTCGGTGAGTTGGGAGTTGCAGTTTGGGCAAGGGATTTCGCTGCGTTTTGGGGCGGAGCTAACGAGGAGAAGATCTAGTACGGTGCCTGTACCGACTTCTTGGCCTCGGCCTCTGGTGAAATGTATAACTTTGTTGTCACCTATGTATATTCCTGTTGAGTGAAGATAAGAGAACTGATTATAGATGATTGTGTAACTCAGATAATGCATTAGAACAAAAAGTTATAAACAGCAAATTGTAAGTAATTGACTGCCTTAATTGGGAACTCAGTGTAGGGTTCAAAATATCTATCTCAGCCTATGATGCGAAACATGCGTATAACAAAGATAAGATATTTTAAACTTATAAAATTCACCCTTTGGCCTCGTTTGGTATGCGAGAATTGAGTGAAGTGAGAATAGAATGGAATTAATGTGGGAATGAAACGAGAATGGACATATTTGGAAATTATGTGGGAATTGATGAGAAGTGGGAATAGGCATTCAAACTTCAAAAAAGAGGTTGTGTTTGTTAGGAAGAAATGAGAAGTGAGAATTCACATTCCATTCCCACTCATTCCTGCGTACCAAACGAGGCGTTTGGATAAGGGTTTTTATTGATTGTGGACTCATGGCTTCCAACAAACTCAAGACTCTATTGTAATTTACCCTCTTGTTTTGTTAAGAAGTACCTTCGATTAAGGATCAATATGCATAACATCAAAAGAAACTCAAAAGCAAAAGAAATAAATTTTTATTTCACTCAAATATTTTGAAGCACATGACTTAACCAAGGCATACCCCTCATTTTACATTGATTCGCTTCACATTGGACGGTCGTCCTTAATTGTCAGTTTAGAGACCTGGCATTCTATTTTGAGGTTTTTGTCAATTTGAGATTACACAATCTATTTTGAATTTCGCCAACTTGGATAGATTTACCAGTTTAGAGACTCTGCATCTATCTTGGTTTTTGCCGATTTGGGCAGGTATGCTAGTTTAGAGACTCGACAGTCTATCTTAGATTTTGCCAATTTGGTTGGATTTTGATTTTGCTACTTTTAGTAATTTACCTTGATTTCACCAATTTTTGGCGACTTAACTTTATGTATGCTAATTTTAGCAATTTGATTTTGAGTTTGCTAATTTTAGCAATTTATCTCAAGTTTTGCCAATTTTGGCTGTAGATTTGCTTATTTTAGCAATTTATTCAAATTGTGAGTTTTTTTCTAGCTTAACGACTTAGAGGTCAGCCATCAACGCAATTGAGTTTTGAATGTTATTTGTGCACATTATTCTACACAAATAAATTCTTTATTTATGGTGCATTTATCTTCTAGTTTAACGACTTACTGGTCTGCACAATGATTTGGATTTAGTCTATCGACATTCCAGTCATTGAGCTTTAGTTTAATGACATTTTGGTAATTGAATTTGAATTTGTATTTAGTTTATTGACATTTCAATCATTGATTTGATTTTTCATCTTCTTGAAGTGTCTAGTAATTTTCACAGCTCTCAGAGGGTTTTCTGTAATTTCTGTAACTCTTGAGGGCCTGCTTCCAATTTGTACACAATTTCAGACTTTTCTGCAATTCTGCAAACTTCAGGGACCTTTTGCAAATTTTGTACAGTCCAATGGTCTTTTTGTAATAGGGATCTTTTTGCAAATTCTATACATTCCAGTGACTTTTCTGTAAATTATGCACGCTCTAGGGGACAGATTTGCAATTCCTAGGCAGCTACTAGCTAGCGTCTGTTTTGCAATTTCCTGGGCAATTCAGGGTCTGTTCTGCAATTTCGAGACAGCCAAGGAGTGTTCTGCAATTTCCTGGGCACGTTCCTAAACAGCTCAAGGGGCTGATATCAAACTCTGGATTCTATAGGGGGGCTGGTAGCAATTTATGGACAGCTTTTGCAAAATCTAAAGTTTATAATGGTTATTTTGTAATTCAAAGTTTTATTAGACTGGTTGCGAACTTCTTCCTTTTTCCTTTGTTTAATAATTTGGAACTTTTTTAGGGTTCATGGTGCAATTTTTCCTTTTTTTCAATCAAATTTGTTTGGTCCCCTTTCCTTGTTGCTCTCAGCTTTGAGATTGCATTCTCCTTTGTAATTTTTGTTGATTAATTAATCAAAGATAATAGCAACAGAGTCATAGCCTGTCAAACGTGATGTTCCATGGTTGCTCGCCAATCACAAGGATTGTAGGATGGAGCCGTCCTTTTTTCTGGATGTCTGCTGGATCGTAGGACGGAGCCAGTTTATTCTGGCTGCCTGCCTGCCAATCGCGAGGAATATAGGACATAACTGTTTTGTTATGGCTGTCTGTCGATCGCAAGGACCATAGGACAGAGGCATTTTAATTTTTTGGTTGTCTGTCAGCCGCAAGGATCATAAGACGAAGCCATTTTGTTAGGGTTGTGACGCAACACGAAGTAAAACATCGAAATCCACCAAGAGGTGTTCTCTGAATTCACAAAGAACGATCTCTTAATCCACGAAGAATTTCGAATCCACGGAGAAATTTAATAAGAGAAATTTTATTGATAAAAAGTTATATGCCTCTAGGACTTACAGGACTCTATTTAAATAAAAAATAAACAAGACTCCTATGACCCGAACTCTGCCAAAAATAGAAATAAGAAAACTCTTCTTAAAAGACTCCCTATGATTAGAGAAGTAAATCGGTTAAATTTAAAATCAAACCGGATTTGCTTCCTAATCAAAACAGACTCCTAAAACATTACCTAAAATAGTAAAAAAAACTGACAAAAACTCTGATATCTCTCAATTCGGAGGGAATTTGACGAAACTGACGGCAGTAAACCGAACAACGGTGAGTTTGGTTGACTCCGTCTCGAAAAAATACGCGATTTACATATATAATTCGTCCAATTCCGACATACGGTTTGAAAGATATGACCCGTTCTTCATTGTGAGTTACTTTCCTCGACCGGGCCCGCGTTTGGGCTTGTAACGGTCCTGTTTCTCTATAAATATATTCGCAATGCGTTCTACATCAGTCTCCCCTGCTTAAAAAGAGCTCGACCCCGAGCTTATATTCGCATGAAGAGTTGTTATATCTGGCGGGTAATACTCAAACAAAACTATAACATTGAAACTAGGAGAAATAGCCAAATCAATAGAAAAGTCAACGACATAAGCATTGTCACTAATCTTCTTTAAAATTTTGCATGTGCCATACTTTTTATTCTTCAGTTTGTTGTAGGTGCCCACTGGAAAACGCTCTTTTCGCAGAAACACCATCACCATGTCTCCCTCCTCAAACACCTTCTTCCTCCTGTGTTGATCAGTATCCGCCTTATATTTAGCATTAGACTTCTCTATCTTTTCTTTCACTTCCTGTTGGATAGCACGTATCTTTTTATCCATATGATCTGCAGCAATACTCTGTCTTGAAAGCTTAGACAGTGGAAGTAGATCAAGATAATGGTTCGGAAGCCTTCCACATACTATCACAAAGGGAGCTCTATCTGTAGTTCAACTCTCCATACAGCTATAAACAAATTCAACGTGCGCCAAAGCAAGATCCCACTGCTTTGGATGATCACCCGAGATGGATCTGAGAAGATTACCGAGGGTATGATTTACCACTTCAGTTTGGCCATCTGTTTGAGGGCGGTAAGCAGTACTGAATTTGAGTGAAGTATTAAATCGTTGCCACAATGTCTTCCAAAAGTGGGATAAGACCTTGGAATCACGATCAAAAGTGAAGAACTTTGGCACACTATGAAGGCGTACTATCTCCCGGAAGAAAAGGTTGTCAATGCTGCTAGTATCTGCTGTTTTCTTGCATGGAATAAAATGTGACATCTTTGAAAATTTATCAATCACAACAAAAACAGAATCCACGCCCCCTTGGGTTCTAGGGAGTCCCAACACAAAATCCATCGAAATATCATGCCATGGCGTATCAGAAATAGGTAAGGATGTATATAATCCTGTATTTTGGGACTGCCCTTTAGCAACTTGACAAACTGGACAACACCGCACATATTTTGTCCCCTTCTTCAACTGAGGCCAGTAATATCTATCTTCAATGGAAATAATTAACTTATCACATCCCAGATGTCCTCCTAACTCGCCAGCATGAAGGTCTCGTATTATCTGCTCTCTCAAAAAAAATTTGGGTATGCACAACTGAGCTCCATAAAATAAATAACCATTTTGAATATGAAAACATCTGGTTGGTTGATTCTATAAGCAATTGTTCCAACCTCTGGTTGGTTGATTCTATAAGCAATTGTTCCAAATCTCCTTGAAGTCTTCGTCTTCTGCATAGAGCTCCTTTAGGTATTCAAATCCAGTTAATTCTGCCTGCAAAGTCACCAACAAGGCAGCTCTCTGAATGAGTACATCGGCAACCTTATTCTGTTATCCAGACTTGTGCTTCAAAACAAAGGTGAAACACTGCAGAAATGCGATCCAAAGAGCATGCATACGGTTGATGGTAGTTTGACTATTAGACTTCAAGGCCTGATGATAAGTATTAAGCAGAAACTCTCGCGAGATCAAATAGTACTCCCAATGCTTCGAACACTGGACTATGACATACAACTCGAGCTCATATGTGGTCTACTTCTGTCGAGCTTCACTGAGCTTCTCACTATAGAAAGCATCTGAACGCCCTTCTTAGGATAGAACACCACCAATTCCTACAATAAACGCATTACAATCAACTTCAAACACCTTTTAAAAATCTGAAAGTGCGAGCACCGGTGCTGTGGACAACTTCTCCTTGATTAGTGCAAAGCTACCATCTGTATCTTCTCCCCAATTAAACTTACTTTTCTTCATACACTCAATGATTGGCGCAACGATGCTACTGAAATTTCTGACAAATCTTCTATAGAAAGTCTGTAGACCATGAAAGCTACGGACTTCGCTAACATTCTTTGGTTTAGGCCAATCGCGAATAGCACGCACTTTTTCTTCATCAATATGGATGCCCTCTGCACTGATTACAAAGCTCAAGAATAATAGACTACTGGTCATGAAGTTGCACTTCTTCAGATTGATGTACAACTTATTCTGCTGCAAAGCCTTTAATGCCTCCCGCAAGTGGGCCAGATGCACGGACTCGTTCTAGCTATAAATCAGGATATCATCGAAATAAACTACAACGAACTTGCCGATAAAGGATTTTAATACCTGATTCATCAGCCGCATGAAAGTGCTAGGAGCATTGGAAAGGTCAAAAGGCATGACCAACCATTCATACAGGCATTCTTTTGTCTTAAAGGCAGTCTTCCACTCATCTCCTTCTCTAATCCGAATTTGATAATGATCACTTCTGAGGTCAATTTTAGAGAATATTTTTGATCCAGACAACATATCTAGCATGTCTTCCTGGCGAGAGATAGGAAATCGATACTTCACGGTAATCTTATTAATAGCCCTACTATCCACACACATGCGCCACTCTCCATTCTTCTTTGGTTAAGTAACGCCGGCACGGCACACGGATTAATGCTAGCTCGAATAAGGCTTTTCTGGATGAGTTCGTCCACTTATTTTTGCAATATCTCCCCTTCCTTCGGGCTCATCCGATAGTGTGGTAGGTTTAATAAGCGTGATTCATGGATGAAATCGATCTGATGTTGGACGTGTCGAAGCAAAGGTAATTCGGAAGGAAGTTCGTCGGGCATAACTGCGTCAAATTGTTGCAAACGGGTTTGTACTTCAGGTGAAATTTTAGTGGGGGCAGAATCTTCTTTTCCTGATACAACAAGAACATAAATTTCATCAGACTGTGTCAAATTTTTCATAAAATCTTTATTGTTAACCCAAAACGTCTTCTTTTCAGCAACATCTACATTGATTGGCCCCTTCCCTGCAAGAGGCATGAGCACAACTCGACGACCATCCTTCTTAAATATATAAACATTATCCTTCCCCCTATGCATGGCATCAACATCAAACTGTCATGACCTGCCTAACAGCATATGACAAGCATCCATCTCAACTACATCGCACAACACCTCATCAACATAATTACGGCCAATGAAAAAAGAAACCCGACACACCTCATCAACTTGCATGTCATTACCCTTACGAATCCAACCTATCTTGTAGGAAGCGAGATATTTCTCGATTTTCAAACCTAATTTCTCCACCATACGTCGAGAGACAATATTCTCACTACTGCCGCTATCAACGATAACATCACAAGTCTTCTGATTCACGATGCACCTAGTACGAAATATATTATGCCTCTGAGGTGGTTCTTCTGTCTTTAGAGTCAATAGTAATTGTCGCACCACACATGAGAATTGTTCCCCATCATTAGAATCCACCCCATCATCGCCATAGTCTTCAACATCATCTTGATCTATATCCTCCTCTTCACGATCCACCATATTCACAGCACTTCATTTAGGGCACTAATTGGATCGATGACCAGGTTGACCACATCTGTAGCACTTGATTAGATCGGGTTTGGCATGTGTTCGGTGGCGTAGCCTTCTTTGCTGCTGTTATCAGTCCTGTACCCTTCTCAACTGTAGAATCTTGATCAGAAGTAATTTGAAACTGTTTGTTTCCTCCACGATTAAAACTCATGCGTGACCTATCGGAAGCTGCCCAAGAGCCTTTATTATTCCGTCCAAGTTGTCACTCCACCTTCTCGGCTAGGCTAAATGTGTCTGCCAAAGTATGTCTGCTGTAAAGACACACGATCCTGGATGGCTATCCTCAACCCCCTGTGTAACGAGACATCTGTTGGGCCTCACTCTCGTTTAAATTGTTGCTAGATGACAGCAATAAAACTTTTACGTGTATTCATTAACTGTTCTTCCACATTATTTATAATTCTGGTATTGTCCGAACAAGACTTGTTCATAGTCACCTGACAGGAAGCGAGCTTTCAGCAACTTCTTCATCTTCTCCCACTTATTAACTTTCAGCTTTTCTTGATGAGATCAATTCATGCATACTGATTCTCCCCACGCAAATGCTCTACCCTTCAGTCGGTAGGCCACCAACTTAACCTTCCGCTCATCTTGGATCTCCATATACTCAAAAAATCTCTCCATCTCTACAACCCAATTAAGAAATTCTTCGATATGAAGTTGCCCATTAAA
This sequence comes from Asparagus racemosus, assembly GCA_037177215.1. Lineage (NCBI taxonomy): Eukaryota > Viridiplantae > Streptophyta > Magnoliopsida > Asparagales > Asparagaceae > Asparagus > Asparagus racemosus. The sequence goes on along the minus strand of JBAKGM010000200.1, from coordinate 7,952,506 downwards.
AGATGGCAGATCCATCTTCACCTTGAACCCTCCAGCATCATAATTGTCCCGTTGTCGGTGGTCCCTGTGATCATCACCGCAGCGAGGGACTTCATAGCTATCACCGTCGATGTTGAATTCATCCTGTGGAGTCAGATCACGTCATTGGCGACCATCAACGCGATTTTGTACTCCTACCGTGATCAGACGCTCCATTATCGACATAAGTCGATCTACTGCAGTCTTAATTTGATTGACATCGGTCTTCAACTCATCGAACTCAGTTGAGAAAAAGAGGCTTCGTCGCCTACCATCAGATCGGAAGAACAAGGCTCTGATACCAATTGACGCAGCGCGGAAGTAAAATCTCGGAATTCACCAAGGGGTGTTTTCTGAATCTACAAAGAACGATCTCCGAATCCACGAAGAAATTTAATGAGAAAAATTTTATTGATAAAAAGTTATATGCCTCTAGAGCTTACAAGACTCTATTTAAATAGAAAATAAACAAGATTCCTACTATAACCCGAACTTTGCCAAAAATAAAAATTAGAAAACTCTTCTTAAAAGACTCCCTATGATTAGGAAAGTAAATCGGTTGAATTTAAAATCAAACCGGATTTGCTTCCTAATTAAAACAGACTCCTAAAACATTACCTAAAATAGTAAAAAACTGACAAAACTCTGATATCTCTCAATCCGGAGGGAAGTTGACGAAACGAACGTCAGCAAACCAAACAACGGTGGGTTTGGTTGACTCCGTCTTAAAAAAATACGCGATTTACATATATAATTCGTCCAATTCCGATGTACGGATTGAGAGATATGACATGTTCTTCGTTGTGAGTTATTTTCCTCGACCGAACCCGCATTTGGACTTGTAACGGTCCTGTTTCTCCATAAATATGTTCGCAGTGCGTTCTACATCAGGTTGCCTGCCGATCACGAGGACCCTAGAACGGAGCCATTTGTTAAGACTACCCGCTGGTCGCGAGAACCGTAGGACGAAGTCGTTTTAATTAAGAATATAGAAAAATATACATTTATTTGCTTGTTACTCCGAGTTGAAATGGCGCTTGGTTGAGTTAGAGGCACGAGGGTTATCCAATGCAAGTTTTCTTGAGTAGACTAAGTCACCACTAGTAGAGAAAGAAGCTTTGAACGGACAAGATCATCTTTTACTAGACTTTATGGATGGGTTTATGCAAGGGCAGATCCGGAAACGTTGCTCACCAGGGGCAAGACTACAAGTATAACTAGTATATGATATTTTTTTAATATTAAATACATTAATACTAATGCTTATTTTTAAATCATTTGGTGGCTAAGGGGTCAATGTTGCAAATATTGTGGGGGGCAAATTAATATACAGTCTTGTACTACATATATTTCTCAGGGGTCTAATGCAAGATAGACTGACATTAGAAACTCAATACATGTAGAAGTATGCGTGTAACCGAAGCATGATAGATTCAAAGACTTTATCTGATTCGGATAATAGTAGATAGGATTGTTAAAATTTCAATTTCTATGTGTGAATTTTTTTGTTAGGATTCTAGAGTTTAGATTGAATTAAATTAAATTATAGGAATTTGATTTGAATTTCACCTCTTGGATATAGAGTTATTTTTTAGTTTGATTTATAATACGAATAGAAAAAGTAGAGATATGATTTATCTTTTATCTTATATAGGTTGTTTCTTTTTTAAATTTTAGTACGAGTTTATCTTTTTATCTTATATCATTGTTTTATTATTTCTTTATTTATTAGTTTATTTTGTTTCTCAAAATCAATTTTAGTCATTCAAGTCTATGTTCAGCTCATCTTCACCATGCCTTTCAACCAATTAATCCGATGGACAAAATCAAAAGACCCAAACTCTTACTCTTTCCAAAGCAACAACAAAACACTCTAGACCCCCACATGACTTGTGTCCATTGACCATCGCAAGAAGACAAAATCTAAACCAACTTAAAGTTCTCAAAACACCAAAATAACTCTAAAAGGAGTGTTGTTCATCTTCATCTCTTCTTTGTTCCCTTTTTCTAGTGAACCCAACACACTTCCTCCATGGTTAAAAAATTAAAGTTAACAAATTTATACGGGGCTTTAAGTTCTCTTCCCTTTCAGGATCCAGTGGGGGCAGTTGACCCCATTGCCCCCACTGTGAACCCGCCCCTGGGTTTATGAAGACCTTATATGCATTGATTTGTAAATGGTGTTCTTTTGCGTAGGTGGCAACAAGCAATAGGCCTTCACTCTGTCTTTGTTGCTTGCTTGGATGATGGTGGAGGGAAGAAAACAGCTATTTTCTTTGTTGGCTCATCTTATTATATAT
>JBAKGM010000200.1:7921964-7934830 GCA_037177215.1 Asparagus racemosus | reverse complement strand
GGCCACGAGAGGGTACAGACTGGTGCCTTCTTTCAGGTCGTCCACTAGAGGGGGACCGACTGTTACCGCCTTTCGTGTCGCCCACGAGAGGGGGCGGACTGGTACCGCCTTTTGTGTTGCCCACGAGAGGGGGACCAACTGGTATCGCCTTTCGTGTCGTCCATGAGAGGGGGCTAACTGGTACCGCCTTTCGTGTCACCCATGAGAGGGGGACCGACTGGTACCGCCTTTTGTGTTGCCCACGAGAGGGGGCCGACTGGTACCGCCTTTCATGTCGCCCACGAGAGGGGACTGGCTAGTATCGCCCTTCGTGTCATCCACGAGGGAAAGGGGGGTTGGTTAGCATGGCAGCTCCTTTATTTGAGTCATGTTGAACGACCAGACGGGGTGGCAGCCGAGGTCGACGCCCGAGTCGTCTGGCGGAGCTTTCGTCAGTGCGCTCAATTCACATTTCACTGTCGTTTGTGAGGGGGGTTTTACTCCCTTAGTCAAGAGCGTCATCATCAGTGAAGGTTCAGGACCATAATAGTTGGCCCCTTTCGCTTGGAGTCGGCTTTGTGATGGGTCCGAGTGAAAACAGAGTTCTGGGTCCTGGGCCAAACGAGCGTATCCGGGAGGAAGGTCGTTGAGGCCTTTCCGGCATGACACTGCTGTCATCTGCGGACCAGCATTTAAGTCTCCAGTATTTCATTTTTCGTGTTCGCCGCCTCGTTTCTCGTGTTTGACGCTTCGGTTCCTACGTTCAACGCTTCGCTTCCCAAGAAAAGTAATTGTCACCGTTGACTCTTGGGGCGTGGGAGAAGGTGAAGGGACATCCCCCTCATCGTCTCCTATATAAGGGCGATGAGCAATAGAAGATGGGGCCTTGTCCAGAGTTTTGATGGTTACGTTGCTGAGTGTGTGATAAGAGGCTCACAGGTGTGCCACGCTGAGGGGGCGATGTCTCACTCAACAAACCCGAAGAAAGTGGGGGTGTTATCATGGTGAACCGATGATCTTGTTGAAGGCTGTTGGTTTACCATAATAATATCCCCATCTTCTACGGGTTTGCTTGAGGTGTTTCAGCTAGGAGTCATTTGGAGTTGCTGAGGCGAAGTTGGACCATCTGTCGATTGTCTACGGGGTCCTCGTTGTGGATTGTATATGAGCGTAGGATGTAATTCACCCAGAATTTTATTGTTGTTTGGTTTGGCTTCTGTAATGTGACGTTAAACTGTTGAATTCTGCTTTATATTGTCGTTCGCGATGCTTTTCAATTTATCCCTTTTTTAACTTTTACCACTTCATGTTTGAGTGGCACTAGGGACTGGCCTTGTGATCGGGTGTCAGTCGGATTTAGTACGATAGGGTTACGGACGCTGACCGGCTACCTTCGCTGGGTAAGGCTCCAGACCATTGTGTCGAGCGCCGACCCCAAGCGTGTCTCCGGCGTCGGGTTAGAGTCTGGCTTGGGCGCTTTAAGCTCTTGGGGTGTGGAGGTCCCGCGAATCGTTCTTTGGGCGGGACGACTCAGTAGGGCCGGCCCGTGCGCCGAGCCTTGGGACTAGGTGGCATGTGTGCCAGTGGTCCGGTACGTTGACGAGTCAGCCTCGGAGGAGTGATGACTCTGCAAGCGAGACATGGGCACTGGGCGCCTGCAGAGTGGTGAGTCGGTCCTGAGGCGGTACGCGTTGCGTGGTCTGTTTATGTCGAGCGGGTCTCGAAGGTTCCTTTAGGAGGATCGTGGCTGACGCAAGCCGTTGTTTTTAAATAACTGGCGCTTCGTTTCCTGCGCCCAGCGCCTCGTGTTTCGAGCGGAATGATCCTCATCGTTGGATGTGGGACAGGTAGAGGAGATCGGGGGGCGGACTAGTCCTTATAAAGTTCTGGAAGCAGAAGAGGTACGCTTTCACTTGACTCACTTCTGAAGTTTAGACTTTCCGGCAACTTTCCGACGATCCATCGTTCTCCTTCCATGGGTTCCGAGTGTTTGGCCCAGCTTGAAGACTTCCGATGTCGACGCTCGGGTCACCTGGCGGGGCTCTCTTCGGTGCGTCTTGGGCACATTTTACTATCGTTAGCGGGAGTGGCTTTTTCCCCTTTAATCGAGAGGGTTATCATCAGCAAGGGTTCAGGACCATAACAGTTAGGTACTGTAATTTTCCCAATTACCCAACCGCACCCCATCATACTCATAGGTTAGCTACTGTTTATCGTAAAGGGATGACCTTACTATTTCGGTGTATGCTACTACCTGTGGTGCTTTCTGCCATTCCTCGGCTGGTCCCAGTGCCTCTCTGTTGTCGAGGGCAAGCTTCTAGTTCACATTTGATCGATTCGAACCCGCCGCAAAGCTTGGCAACTGACAAAATACATTTAATATTTCTTTAATTTGATGTACCGTGTTAAAAAAGTTTAGGTTGGAAGGAATATTCTCCACCATTTACAATTTGATCACACTATAAAGAGTTTTATATTTTCCTTTTATATGTTCAAATACAAGAATGAAGCTAAAGTTGGGGTGGGTGATCTTAGTAGAGGCAAACAACTTTAAGTTATTGCACAATGTCGTGCTCATCTCACCTGCCCCCTCAGACACCCGTGCAGAACAGGGATCTTGTACTTGATTCCACATCTAGAAAAGCAAAGGAAGACAATGGGCTGCACGAGGAATACCATAGATTTCCCTCCCAAGGATACTTCTTTGAAGAGGAAACCTTTTGGCTTGATGACCTCTTTATATATTCAAAACCTAGTCCTAAAGAGAACTCACTCAGAAGAGCAGCAAGCGATCCAGTTGCTCTTCTAGAGGCATCATCAGACTTTTCATAGTCCAATTTATCTTGGAAGTTAAGGAAATGCCATTTCAAGTTTTCAACTACAGAAGGAAGTGAAACAGATTACAATTTTGAGGCATCTTTATATGGTCCAAACTCTCCTCGGCAAAAGAACGAACTCGCTCCCTTCGAGAGCTTGATGGTGTCTGCTTTGTTAGAAAATGCTTCTCAAAACCCAAGTCTACATTTTTCCAACGACTGCCCTGCTGATTCAAGAATTGTTTACATTGATAGTGTTGTTGACAGTTCATATGATCACATTTCAAGAAAGAGAGCAAGAAGGTAACCTGCTTATCAAGTATAAATTAACAGTGCATCTTTATCACTGATCATCTGTATCAGTACATATTTTCATAATGATTCAACTGACATTTAGACACTTGTCTCTTGTACGCTACTGGAAGATCCAACTCTTGTATTTTCTCATTCAACCTGTTTCATGCTTTCTAGAATTAAGTAGTTTCTGTGGGTAGTGTATAAGGTCTTATATTTTCTTATTTGAGTTGAAAATTTATGGAACCAAAACATTATGGAAGTTTGTACGTCTAGATTTCAATTGTTATAAGGTTTTTGGTCCTTAGATTTGTAGAGATTGGAAGTGGATCTCTGTAGAAACTTATTCCCATTTAGTCCTGTAGCAATTACAAGTGTTAACACTCTCTTACAGAAGAATATTGCACTTTTCTATACTCATCGAAAGTTATGTTTCTCTCTAACCACGTAAGGTTGTCAAAAGGAATGGTCTGTCTGACGGAGCTGTACCTGCATTTGGCCTTGATCATTACTCTAGCAATCAGGGTGAGTGAAAGTTATCAGGTTCTTGGTATACGATTATATCGAAATTAACGTGCATGGGTAGATGGTTTTGAGAGATTAGACAATACATCATCAATGAATATAAGTATAGAAATATAAAAGCTTGATGATCTGATAAAGATATCTGATACGACTTGTAAGTGGTCTTATGCTTATAAAGGGTAAGACTGTCTGACTAAATACAATGTGGAACAGATCTAAATCTTACTCTGCTTCTGTCCTAAGGTCAAAGGATAAAGGAATAAGCTTGACATGTAGAATTGATCTCTTCTTTCTCATTCTCTCCCGCTATTATATCTTTCTTTAGACAACTGTAATCCTATCTCGTGTGATGCTGCTTAGGTTTCTTGTATCAACTAGTGTCGGGTTTAGTAAAAGAAAAAAAATCACATGGGAACTTCATATGGCCTGATCAACCATTTGCTCCAAACATTAAGTTGAATAAATATTCTTCTACAAATGTTCATTTTTCTGTTATCTGAACCTTATCTGTTACTCTCTCCTTTCAGATTACATATCCGACTGACGTTGCATGGATACGGATAGGCAGACATGGAAATGACATGCTGAGACACATATTCCAATAAAAAGATACATGCGGCACTTGCATTGGCATCTGTGTGATACAAGTTTTCTGGCATGATACACCTTTATTGTTGAAGTGCTTATGGTACATAGTATCTAATGAATAACCTTGAGAGAAATTTTAAAGGTGCAAGAACATCTGTTGATGTGCGTAATCAAACAGTCACTAATTTCGGTGTGAGTTTACCTTTTAAGAGAGCGGAGTCCGCCTTCTCTCCTAATGCCCGATGACGTTGCTCTGGTCAGGGGGTTCGCCTACAAGAGAGTACCTGTGAAAAGGGCGGAGTTGGGATCTCCGGTGGTCTTTCCGACGGTCAAGTAAATGAAAAAGAAAAATGTGTAGGTAGAATTCACTGAGATGAGATCACTCAGACAATGGAAGCTCAGCTCAAAGCCTTCGCTGACGAGCTTTTCAGCCGCTTCTCCGCAGCAGCAGCACCACCAAGCACCTCTGCTAGGGGCCAACCCTCAGCCAGTCTCCACTCCACGACCCAAAGGGGCCAACCAGGGACCATGCAGCAAGTCCCACTCCCAGAGACTCCCCATCCTAACAGATCGAGGAGAAATTATGGGCACGCTACACAACCGCTGCAGACGCAGTCAACCCAACGTGCCAGTAGCGGGCGTCGCGCTCTTGTCTTCAACGACACGACCGACGAAAGTCCAGCCCCCAGCCAAGACCCCGAAGAACTACCGGGCGTAGCCCCGGAGCACCGCGCCACGCCAGCGTCCCCAGTTAGGGCGACCTCCAAGCCCCCAGGTGGCTATAACTAGGTGTACCAGCCGATCGCTGACGTCATTGGAGGGCACACCCTTTTTACCGACGCCATCATGATGGCGCCAACTGAGAAGTTTAAGATGTCGACAATGGAGAAATTTGGTGGCGACAAAGACCCAGCAGAGCACATTTAAGACTATCACAACACAATGATAATGATGCAGGAGCAGAAGCGACCATTTATCGTTGTTTCCCAGTCACCTTGACGGGGAGCGCCAAACTCTGGTGGAACTCCCTGGAAAAGAAGTCCATCGGGAGCTTTGAAGAGCTTAGCAGGAAGTTCGTCCATCATTTTCTGGCCAACGCCAAGCCCAAGCTGCCATCTAACGTGCTCATTCAGACCAAGCAGGAGCCGGGCGAGAGTCTTGGTGCTTACATAAAGTGATTTCAGGCGAAAAGGCTAGAAGTGGACTACCAGAGGAATGAAATCGCTATGGCGGCTTTGATGACCTGGCTGCAATCAGGGGATCTGTCCAAGTTCCTTAGTAAGAAACCGGTCAGAAGTTATGAGCAGCTGATGTCCAAAGCTCATGCTTATATGAACATGGAAAAGGCTGAGACTTATTAGGTTGCAGAGGCAGGGTTTAGCAAGCCGACTACCATAGCCTCTCCAATCGCTCACCAAGCTTCCCGATCGACTTCACGTGTAACCCTTCCAGCTCCTGTCGCCGCACCCGCAAGGCCGATTCAAAACCCATCTAGGCGTAAAGAACCTAGAAATGCTCTGAGGAATCCTCCAAGAAATAACCGTAATGGACGGTTCGATAGGAGGGAAGATAGAAGAGCGGAGGTCGCTCCCCTAGTCTTCATAGTCCTCAACACTTCGCTCTCTGGGGTTCTTAACAAGGCCCAAAGAGATGGACTCCTCACCAGGCCGCTGCCGCCGCTAAGGGCTGACCCAAGCAAGAGAGATCCCCGACAATACTGTCGGTATCACCGGGATCATGGCCATAACACCGGAGACTACCGTGTCCTCCAGAGGGACATCAAAGACCTCATTCAGAGAGATTTCTTGAAGAATTTAGTCCGCAAGGACCAACATCCTAAAAGAGACGACCAGAGGCGTCGGTCTCGCTCCCCTCGACCACGACCCAACCCAGAACATAGAGAAGTGGGGCAAGGGAGTAGAGGAGTTATCAAGACCATTAGTGGCAGTCCCACTTTAGGAGGGGAGTCCAACAACGCTCAAAAGAGATATGCTAAGCACGCCTTACAAGTGAACAGTTGTGACAAGAGGCCTAAGGTCAAGATGTCCATTTCCTTCAGTGAGGCCGACTTGGCGGGCGTTGAGACCCCTCATGACGACCCCATTGTTATCACGGCCGACATTGACAGTTTTGAAGTGAAAAGGATTATAGTCGATACCGGAAGTTCTGTCGACATCCTATTCTTAGATGCGTTCAACCGCATGAAGATTGACAGGTCCAAACTGTAGCCCTCTCTGGGTCCCTTGATCGGATTCACGGGGCACTCTCAGCTGCCGGAAGGGCTGATCACCCTCCCTTTGACTGTGAGTCGGCCCCCCTGCCAGTTGACCGTCGATGTTCAATTTGCAGTGATGGACATCAAGTCGGTCCACAATGTCATCCTCGGCCGAACTTCCCTTTATCGTCTGCGGGCTATTCTATCTACTTACCACCAGATAATCAAATTGCCCACCCCCAGAGGAGTCGGGATGGTCAGGAGCTACTAGAAGGAAGCCAGAGCTTGTTATGCGCCTCCACCAAGGGAAAGGGAGTTGCGGTCGCCATGCCGATTGAGAAAACGGCCCTCCAGCTCGAGAAGAAGTTGGAGCGAGAGCGAAGGACCCCAGTCGAAGACCTTCACGACATCCCGATCGATTGCGAAGGAAAAAAGACGCTCAAGATTGGATCTAGCCTTTCCGAACCCTTGAGAGGTGCGCTCATTTCATTTCTTTTAGCTAATCTTAATACGTTTGCTTGGAGTACAGAGGACATGCCGGGCATCTCGCCCGACGTCATCTGCCACAAACTCTCTGTAGATCGACACAGCAAGCCGGTCCTGCAAAAAAAGAGGCACTTAGGACTGGAACGGCAGAAGGCGGCAGCGGAAGAAGTCGAGCAGCTCTTGAAGGCCGACTTCATCCGGGAAGTTCAATACCTCGAGTGGCTATCCAATGTCGTCCTGGTGAAGAAGTCCAACGACACATGGAGGACGTGTGTCGACTTCACCGACCTCAACAAAGCTTGTCCTAAAGATAGCTATCCACTCCCCCGCATCGACTAATTGGTGGACGAGAGCGCATGACATCAACTATTAAGCTTTTTGGATGCGTTCTCGGGCTACAATCAGATCTGCATGGTCGAGTATAATCAAGAGAAGACATCCTTCATCACTGATCATGGCACCTTTTGCTACAAGGTCATGCCCTTTAATTTCAAAAACCCCGAAGCAACCTATCAGAGACTGGTCAATAAGATCTTCAAACCTCAGCTCAGTCGCAACGTGAAAGCCTATGTGGACGACATCTTGGTGAAGTCGAGATTTGCGTCTGCCTACATTGCTGACCTCGAGGAGACCTTTTCTACCCTCCAGCATTACCGCATGAAGCTTAACCTGGCAAAGTGCGCTTTTGGAGTCCAGTCGGGAAAGTTTTTGGGGTTCATGATCACACAGTGGGGCATTAAGATCAACCCCGAGAAGATAGAGGCCATTGAACGACTCCTGGAGCCGCGCACCATGAAGGATATCCAGAAGCTCAACGGCAAGATAGCCGTTCTGGGTCGCTTCCTCTCCAAATCGGCCGAGAGGAGCCTTCTCTTTTTCAAGATCCTCAGAGGGGCCAAAGACCTCAAAAAAAGTTAGAATGGATCGAAGAGTGCTGCACCGCCTTCAGAGAGCTCAAATCCTACTTAAGCACCAAACCGCTCCTAAGTCAACCCCTGGAGGGAGAGACCTTGTATCTATATTTGGCCGTTTCTCCCGAGGCTGTAAGCTCGGTGCTTGTTCGAGAGGAGGAGCATATCCAGAAGTCGGTCTATTATGTCAGCCAGATTCTAAGGGGAGGGGAACTGAACTACCTCTTGGTCGAGAAGGCGTCCTTCGCCCTCATCACCACAGCCCGTAGGCTCCGTCCATATTTTTAAGCACACCCTATTGTGGTGCGGATGAGTCTACCGATGAAGAAATCCCTGGATTTCTAGTCCAACCACGTCCGGAAGGATGGTTGCGTGATCGGTCGAACTCAGCGAGTATGATGTATAGTTCGAGCTCAGAATTACCATCAAAGCACAAGCCCTAGCCGACTTCCTTGTGAAAACCACCTCACCCGACAAAGGACCGGCCGACCTTGCTGATCCTAGCCAGCCGTCGCCCCTCAAGCAGGCGAAGGAGCAGACGACGACGCCTTCCTCACACCCCGACCCGAGAGACGACTCTCCTGAGGTCACCTCCTGGTGGGAGTTAAAGGTGGACGGGTTGTCCAGTGAAGGTGGGAGCGGAGCCGACCTTATCTTGCGCAGCCCCGAGGGGACGACCATTGAGCAATCAATTGCCTTTGAGTTCCCCACTTCAAACAACGAAGCGGAGTATAAAGCCCTCATCGCCGGTCTGCGGGCCGCCCTGGCTGCCAAAGCCAAAAACTTGAGTGTGCTGACCGACTCTCAACTGGCCGTTCACCAAGTCAACAACAAATATGCCGCCAAAGACGAGAGAATGGCTCGTTACCTGGAGGTTGTTAAAAGCCTACTGACTCGCTTCGTCAACTTCAAGATCGCCCAGGTCCCTCGTGCTCGCAACGCTCGAGCAGACGCCTTGTCAAAGCTCGCATCAACTAGCACCCTAAGCAGCCCCGAGCCCATCTACACCTACACTCTCCAAACGCCCAGCATCGCGAGAGCTTCGTTAGGAGTTCTGCAAGCCGACATCCCCCGGGAAGCATGTTGGATGGACTCGATTATCCGATTCTCAGTCAATGGTGCAGTAAGGAGCCTGCAGAGGACTGCCTGCCGCTACCTCATGATTGACGACCAGCTCTATCGGTCGTTCTACCAAAGCAGTAGAGTAGGACCCTACCTCCGATATTTTCGGTCGGCCGAAGTCGAGTATGTCCTGAAGGAGATCCACGAAGGCATCTGTGACAACCATCCAGGAGCGAGAATTCTCGCCCAGAAGGTCATCCGATAGAGATACTATCGGAGAGCGCATAACAAGCTCTGACTTCCTTCTGGTCGCTCCTGACCATCCCAACATCTCTGGGGGTGGGGAATTTGATCATCTGGTGGTAAGTGGATGGAATAGCCCGCAGACGATAAAGGAAAGTTCGGCCGAGGATGACATTGTGGGCCGACTTGATGTCCATCACCGCAAATTGAACATCGACTGTCAACTGGCAGGGGGGCCGACCCACAGTCAAAGGGAGGGTGATCAGCTCTTCCGGCAGCTGAGAGTGTCCCGTAAATCCGATCAAGGGACCCAGAGAGGGCTGTAGCTTAGACCTGTCAATCTTCATGCGGTTGAACGCATCTAAGAACAGGATGTCGACAGAACTCCCGGTGTCAACCATAATTCTTTTCACTTCAAAACAGTCAATGTCGGCCGTGATGACAATGGGGTCGTCATGAGGCGTCTCAACGCCCGCCAAGTCGGCCTCACTGAAGGAAATGGTCATCTCGACCTTAGGCCTCTTCTCACAACTGTTCACTTATAACGCGTGCTTAGCATCTCTTTCGAGCGTTGTTGGACTCATCTCCTAAAGTGGGACCGCTACTGATGGTGTTGATAACTCCTCGACTCCCTTGACTCATTCTCTATGTTCTGGGTCGGGTCGGGTCGTGGTCGAGGAGAGCGAGACCGAGGCCTCCGGTCATCTCTTTTGGGATGCTGGTCCCTGCGAACTAAATTCTTCAAGAAACCTCTCTGAATGAGGTCTTCGATGTCCCTCTGAAGGACAAGGCAGTCTCCGGTGTTATGACCGTGATGCTTGTGATACCGACAGTATTGTCGGGGATCTCTCTTGCTTGGGTCGGTCCTCATCGGCGGCGGCGGCCTAGTGAGGAGTCCATCTCTTTGGGCCTTGTCAAGGGCCCCGGAGAGCGAAGTGTTGAGGATCGTGAAGACTGGGGGAGCGGCCTCTGCTCTTCTATCTTCCCTCCTATCGAACCGTCCATTGACGTTGTTTCTGAGAGGATCCCTCAGAGCATTTTTGGGTTCTTTCCGCCTAGGTAGGTTTTGAATCGGCCTTGCGGGTGCGGTGACAGGAGTTGGAGGGGTTACACGTGAAGTCGGTCAGGAAGCCTGGTGAGCGGTTGGAGAGGCTAGGGTAGTCAGCTTGCTGGACCCTTCCTCTGCAGCTTTATAAGCCTCAGCCTCTTTCATGTTCATATAAACATGAGTTGTGGACATCAGCTGCTCATAACTTCTGACCGGCTTCTTATTGAGGGACTTGGACAAATCCCCTGATTGCAGACCGGCCATCAAAGCTGCCATAGCGACTTTATTCCTCTGGTCGTCCACTTCTAGCCTCTTCTCCTGAAATCTCTTTATGTAAGCACGAAGACTCTCGCCCGGCTCCTGCTTGGTCTGAATGAGCACGCTAGATGGCAGCTTAGGCTTGGTGTTGGCCAGAAAATGATGGACGAACTTCCTGCTAAGCTCTTCAAAGCTGCCGATGGACTTCTTCTCCAGGGAGTTCCACCAGAGTTTGGTACTCCCCGTCAAGGTGATTGGGAAACAATGATAAATGGTCGCTTTTGGCTCCTGCATCATTATCATTGTGTTGTGATCTTAAATGTGCCCTGTTGGGTCTTTGTCGCCACCATATTTCTCCATGGTCGGCATCTTGAACTTCTCAGTTGGTACCATCATGATGGTGTCGGTGAAAGGGGTGTGCCCTCCAATGTCGTCGGCGATCGGCTGGTACACCTAGTTGTAGCCGCCTGGGGGTTTGGAGGTCGCCCTAACTGGGGGCGCTGATGTGGCGCGGTGCTCCGGGGTTGCGCCCGCTAGTTCTTCAGGGTCTTGGCCGGGGGCTGGACTTTCGTCGGTCGTGTCGTTGAAGACAAGAGCGCGACGCCGGCGGCTAACACGTTGGGTTGGCTGCATCTGCAGCGGTTGTGTAGCGTGCCCATAGTTTCTCCTCGATCTGTTAGGATGAGGAGTCTCTGGGAGCGGGACTTGCTGCATGGTCCCTAGTTGGCCCCTTTGGGTTGAGGAGTGGCGGCTAGCCAAGGGTTGGCCCCCTACAGAGGTGCTTGGTGGTAGTGCTGCCGCGGGGAAGCAGCTGAAAAGCTCGTCAGTGAAGGCTTTGAGCTGGGCTTTCATTGTCCGGGTGATCTTCTCAATGGATTCCTGGAGCTGGGCTTGAGTGACGTAGCCCAATGGTAGGTTCCCCAACCTCGAATAATCATCATCGCCGGACATATTTGCAAGAAGAAGAAAGGAGGCTCCATAGTGAGTGCCAAACTGTTGATGTGCGTAATCAAACAGTCACTAACCTCGATGTGAGTTTAGCTTTTAAGAGAGCAGAGTCCGCCTTCTCTCCTAATGTCCGGTGACGTTGCTCCGGTCAGGGAGTTCGCCTACGAGAGAGTAACTGTGAAAAGGACGGAGTTGGGAACTCCGGTGGTCCCTCCGACGGTCAAGTCAGTAAAGGAAGAAGAAAAATGTGTAGGTAGAATTCACTGAGATGAGATCACTTCCTTGGTTCACTGTTCTTATCGCTATTTATATCTAGAATTTGGAGGGCATTCTCGTCTTTCAAGAGACAGCTGCCGAGTCAACCCTCTTCTCTACGTGTCGGGAGACGATTGGTCCAGCTCCTGTATGCGTCGGCTACAGTAGCATGTCCCTGTCACAGTAGTATGCATTGACAGGTGTTAAACTGTGAGCGGACTGAGAGTTGGCGTTGTCTATTCGCCATTAATGGGATGGGATTGGCAGCGTCCACAGTAGCATGGGTCCGAGGTACCTTAAATACTGTGAGGGATGGAGGAGTAAAGGGGGTTGTCAGTACATTTAATGTGATAGTGATGGGTTGTCGGGTATGGACTTCATATAGCCGTCGTTTAGATGGGGGGACCACGAGCAATGAGAGGGGGGGAGTCGAGGCCGAGTGGCCGACTTGAATCGCCTCTCGAGTCGGTCAAGAGTGCGGTTGGCTGAAGAGGATGGCCAGCGCCGCCTTTCGCGTTGTTCCCGAGGGTGACATGACGAGGAGGGGCTGACGGTCTGGTATTCTGGGCCTTTGCCAGGATGGATAGCGGCGGATGACTTTAAGGTGAATGGCCAGTCAAATGGATGACCATCACCACTGTAGGCATTGAAAATCACTCATCAGCACCCGAACCAGACTCGTGACGGTGGGTTCGCAACCCACGACCCATCAAGCAGTGCGACCAAGAGCCGCTGACGATGTAACTACGCCACAAAGCGAGTCGACAAACACATGAAGTGAGTCGGTAAGGTGTACAAGTCAACGAAGTGACGTAGCGTGGAATAAATCTAATGACGAAGCTTCAGATCAGCGAGATTCGACAAGGCGAGTCAACCGGACTCAAACGTCGACGAGACGGGATTAACCGGACTTAAGCGTTGACAGAACTACACTGATCAGATTCTGAAATTAACGGGACGATCAACCAGGTTTGGACTCGATGCGACCAGATCAGATAAAAATAACCAGACGAACAAGACTGGGAGAATACCGTAGCATGCCAAATGGACGCCTCGGCTTAGGCTCGAGGCACCAAGTGGTGCCTCGGGCACAGTGCTGAGGCACCAGGTGCCTCGGCCTCCCCAGTTTCTCCTGAGCCTATAAATAGGCCAGGGGGGTTCATTGTTCAAGGTTGGAAAATCTGGGATTTTGGTAGAGCATTACGCGAATCTACGAGTCCCTCTTGCACAGATCTAAG
>JBAKGM010000200.1:7893285-7906803 GCA_037177215.1 Asparagus racemosus | reverse complement strand
TTCCTCGGTGTTAAGACCAGCTGCTGGGCATCGTATTAGGAGGAGAAACGGGCCTCGCATCCTTAAACTCTGATCCAACCGCGATCGGTGGCTGTTTGATCCAATCGCAAGTTTGAGCATCAACACCCTCCAAAATAACTTTTTGACTATAAACCCAAAGATTTATGCTCATTTACCGTTAAATCCATCCAGTTCCAAAATTGCTCTTAGACACAAAACACATAACCGATGTAATTTAGACTCACTTTGTGTTTCAACAGCTAGATATACGGTGTTAATTACATTATTTTATTATTTTTACTATAGTTTTCCTTCGTAATTCTCAATAAATTTTTTCTTTTCATGCAAATGTCGTGGCATCGCGCTAGTCAATTTGCTCATATATGTATCTAGAGAGATTGGAAGTATTGATGAAGATTTATGGTGTGTTAGTACTTAAGGCTACACTTGGCCAAGGGTTAGTGGAAAGGTTAAAATGATTTAACCCTTCACTAACCCACCAAACACTAATTTTTTTATAAGGAATTTGTTAACCCCTGATAAGTGTGGTTGAGCTCGAAAATCATAAAACTGGCCTCTAGAGGCAGCTTAAGAGTTAAGCCGTGTAAAGTGGGAGGGCAAAGGTTGTAATACTATATTTCAATTGTGAGTGCCGCGAATTGAGTTGGACGTTTAATTTAATATTTTAACACTTCCTTCATGCTAGATTGGCTATTTTAGTCACATGACCACTTTAATCGCCTTGGCAACTCGGCTATGTGATTGGGTAGAGTGTTTAATTCATATTTGTTATTGTACTTCGTAGGAGCCATCTCATCACTGAACGATGGCTACTTTAATATTTGAGAAAATTATTCTCTAGAGCACATTGCATCTAGCAAATGTTTTGCTGAATAGCACCTTTTTGACAAATTATGAACATGTGTAGTCACTAATTTGTAGGGTGCTTGAATTTGGATAGAGAGTCGGAACAAGTTTTTTGAATAATCATTCATAATTTTTCCTACTTTTAATAAAGTTACGATTGGTATTTTCCAAAAATATAGCGGTATTAACCACCTTAATTCTTTTTTAGTTGCCAAACAAAATAAAATTAATCATTCATCTTAATTATTTCATCTAAATAGATTTTAATTATTTTTAAACCTTCATGTTGGGTTAAGTAATTTAATTCTTCTACTTAACCCTTCTCTCTTAACCCATTGTGAAACTTTACATAAGTGCCACGATATAATCCATGTTTAGAGAAAATAGAAGGATAATATTTTAGTTTGAAACGGGGAATTTTTTATTTTTATTTATTTTTTATTTTTGGATCACAACAAAACAAAAACTAATTAAGGACCACAATTTTGATTTATCTTTCACTCAGACCACAGGTGGGCATCACCATAAGATGAGGCCTGTAATATTTATAAAATGCTTTAAAATTATTATGTTATAATATACGCATAGTCATAATTGGGCAGCTTTTTTATTGGAATAATGTGAGATATATATATGTTCATTGCAAATATTTAGCATTTGTTCATCATCTACATATAAGAGAACAGCGTTTGGTGAAAGTTGTAATAATAGATTATTATGGTTTTATCTTCTTTGTCAGTGATAGGGTCCATCTGAGACTCACTGTTGTAATCATAAATTGTTTAATCAAAATTAAAAAATGTTGCTCAAGAAATAGACTGCAATGTTGCTCAAGAAATCCAAAGGAGTTCATTAAAAGTATCCAATTGGCTGGAAGTTTTATGATTATCCTGATTTGTGCTAAACAGCAAACTAGGATGTGAAATAGACTGCAATGTTGCTCGAGAAATCCAAATGAGTTCATTAAAAGTATCCAATTGGTTGGAAATTTTATGATTAAATCCTGATTTTATAATATCGAATGTACGGTCTAATTTGTAACGAATTACGCGGTTCATCTGCCCATTAAACAAGGCCTGTTGTGTTTATGATAATGTTTTAGAAATTATTATGATATAGCATAAACTGTCACAGTACGGCAGCTTTCTCATTGGATGTTCCGACCATATACATGTTCATTGCATATAATAGTATTTTGTTTATCATCATATAAAACAGAATTTGGTTAAAAGTCATAATAATGAATTGTTAAATTTGGGTAATGCAGCCCACAGGATCTAAATCCAACGTTGACAAAAGAGCAAAACGGCTCTCGGTAAAAGTAACTTGATCATAAAATTAAGGCTAGTTAGCAAAAAAATACCTTAAATATTTTTAAACTTGCACTTATATACCTTTACTTTTTTGGCGGCACTTAAATACCTTAAAGTCTTTACGACTAGCATTTAAATACCCTAAATTTCTTAAACTTGCACATAAATACCCTCAGTTCTGCAACCTTGAGGGTATTTAAGTGCAAGTTTTAATAACTTTTGCGTATTTAAGTACCAAATTTAAAAATTTTAAGGTACTAGTGCAAGTTTTAATAACTCTAGGGTATATAAGTGCTAAAAAAATATTTGAGAGCATATAAGTGTAAATTTGAAAAACTTTAGGGTATTTTCTTATTACCAATACAAATGAGAGTATATAAGTGAGAAGTAGATGAAACAATAGAGTATATAAGTGCTATTTAGCCTAAATTTAAACTAAGGTACCTGACAGTGAAAGCGATCCAATTTTAATACCCAAACTTTATTGTTATAGCCTAGATTTTATTTCGCAAAATGCATTCTTATAATTCGTGCGAAAAATTTTTTAAAAAACAATGGATTACTTGTTTTCCCCTCTAAAAATTGATATAGTCTAGTAACTTATCAAAGCACACGTTTAGTCAAAAAAGAAAAAGAAAAAGTAAAAAAAAGGGGTTATCAAAGCACATGATTAATTAAATAAAGCATGTATATGATTATAGCGTGGGGACGGTCCGAATGCACAACTAGAATTTGGACGACAGAATCATTGGTCGATGCGCACCGAGCGCCCAAAACAATTATTTATTATATTTGATAAAGCGTGCCGAAAACAATTAATTGGATTAAATTAACCACCGCTAAATCGTATTTTTTCTTCTTTTTTCTTTATTTTAATATTATTCAAATAATCCTATGACGTGTCCTACGGCTCCCTAAACGTCTAATTTCCTAGTATTTACTCTTAATAAGCTAAAAATTCAAAAATGCACGACTAGAAGAATGTTAAGTCATCCCCCTCAAAAAATAAAAAATAAATTAAAAATAATTCATTAACCAACTCAACTTGAACTGTATGAAATTTTTATATTTCCAAAGTAGTAAGTGTGTGGAGAGAGAATGTTAGAATTATAATACGAGACATTGTGCATACTTAGCTATTAGAGTTCATGCTGCAAGAAAGCTAGATATTATGTATAATTTTTACATGTTTCTATGTAAAAAGAATGACTTTTCAGTGTGATATTTCACTAGCCATATAAAAGATGACACATTTTAGAAAATTGTGATTATATAAAATCCTTATATCACGTGAAATAAGGTCAGATAAGAAAATAAACACGATAAATCATCTTGTCCATAAAAATAAATAAATCATAATGAACAATTTTAGGAAGGAAAACACGAGTTACAGGTAATAAGCCAGAACTTCCGAGCATGTTGAACACAATAGTAATAGTGATATACATATCTTTATTTCTATGATAAATAAAAAAGTTCAAATATTGGTGTGCACGTCTAATACATTTTTCGTGCTATTTTTTCTTCATAATATTGCGATTCATTTTTCACCTAAAAAAGTAATGACAGACCAGCCTCAGTGCCTCGATGTGGCTTCCCCTATTCAAATTGGGGGTTTGGACCAGCTTCCATAAACGAGTTTTCTCCACAAAACAACCCCTCCCCCCACGCCACAGATTTTGGGTTTCAGTGTAATTAACCCTTTTCCTTGACTAAATGGAATATAGTATTAGAAAATTCTAATTTTCATGGGTCAATAATCACAATGTGACAAATTTGGAAGGGATAAAAAAAAATTTATCTTTAAGAGGACCGGTTATCATCAGTGACGTCCAACTAATAAATAAAATGCACGAAAAATCCACAGGAGTTTACAGATCTAAAACCATGCTTAGAATAGATGTGAGTGAAAAATGTTACTAGCAGTTTAATATTTTACGCAAGATCGTGAAACCCACATAATCCCTAATTACACCGTCCTAAGTCACGTTTTATAATTAAACAAATGCATCACAAACTGCGGTGTCCCTGTTGCAACACGCAATTGTCACGCTGAGTAAATATTTTCAATGTTGGTAAAAAAAAAATTTTTTTTTGAAATTTTTTGTAAAAACTTAAGACTTTATTTGGCACCCTAACAAAAACCAGGCCAGAGTTGTATAACTTTTTAATTAGGTCAGAGTTAGTTCAAGTAAAGAGTGGATCAATTCTGACTTAGTTTTGAAGGCTTAAAGCAACTTAAGAAAAATCGGGTCAATTCTGATCAAACTTTTACCAAAGACAAAATAGATTAAAAGGGGACCAAGTATATACCTGGCATAGTTCAAGTTGCCAAACAGCCTCTAGAGTATTTTAGGCAAATTTCAGAAGAAACCCTGGAACTTTGGGATTTTCCCTATAGAGAAAACACTCTAAACGCTAAACTTTGGTGGAGTTTCATAAGCACTTAACTTTGTGTAAAGCTTCATAAAACTCTTCTAAACTCTTGAAACGTTCCACTGAACTTTAGACGAAGTCTGAATTAAGGTTCGTCGGATAAAAGAGAATAAAATGGAACATGAAAATGATTATGATAATGGGCTGTATTGAGAGAGAAGAATAGTTTTGTGCAAGCCATCCCAAAGTTTAGGGGTTTTCTTGAAACCCTTAATCTTTTCAGTGAATCCTCTCCGCTGTCACAATTAAATAAAGAATTCATTGGCGTCAGAAACCTACAAATTTATATCTACATGCATGAATATACACTGGAATAGCACCTTCCACGTATTAGCACAAAGACAGAGGAACCTGGAATTATATTAAAAAGGAATTAACTCTATACTATTTATAAAAATTTGTAATAGATGAGAGAGAAAACCTAATCTCTCTCTCTCTCTATCTCCCTCCTCTCTATCTCTCTCATCCTCTCTTTGTGGTGGCCGCTGTCTTCAAGACTGCAATTCTTCCCTTTCACAAGGTATGCAGATCCTTCAACAATGTTGAATTCGTACACTGCAACTTTTTCCATAAAAAAAGGTTTAAAATGGGGATTTTTTATGTGCTTTTTTGTGAGAATAGCCATTTGAAACAGACGCAAGATTTCGCCTTTTGCGTCCAAAATCTCATCTTTACCTGTTTTGAGATCTGGGTTTTGTTTGAAATGTAGTTTTTTAAGTGGATGCGTTTTAATCGAGTTTAGAGTGGTCAAATGAAGCTTTGCCCTTTCAACAGAGTTTATTGGTTTCTAGAAAATAGGATTTTAATTATGTTATCTTTTTAAACAGTGGTGTGTTTTCTATTCT
The DNA here is from genome assembly GCA_037177215.1 of Asparagus racemosus. Classification (NCBI taxonomy): domain Eukaryota; kingdom Viridiplantae; phylum Streptophyta; class Magnoliopsida; order Asparagales; family Asparagaceae; genus Asparagus; species Asparagus racemosus. The sequence continues at coordinate 7,901,342 of JBAKGM010000200.1, read as the reverse complement.
GAAAGTTTTATAATTGAGATAATCGGATGTGGGTTTTCGATGAAATGAATTTGGAGTCTCAGGCAAGCTCTCTTCCTTTTCGTCTAAAGTTAGATTCTGTAGATTGTGGAGATCTGGGTTGTGTTTAAAATGTCCTATTCTTAGTGGATCATTTGTAATCTAAGGGTTAACTTTGAGTTTTCCACCTTTAGTGGAGGTGAAGCATCTACTATTGATTTTCTTTTCTTTTTTTATTTTTTTTACTTGACTTACCCTTTTGTTCAATTAATTCTTTACTCTAAGATTGCAAAAGTGAAGGAATTTGTTCTGGATTTTTGTTGGAATAGCCATTGTAGTTGAAAGAAAGCTTTTCCTTATTATAATGGTAATGGTGCTCTAAATGTTTTTAAGTGACTTCATCTGTAATCTGCTCCAAAAGTGAAAGCTTACACTTCAATATAGATGAAGAACTTTTCTTCAATTTATTAAATTGGTTTATTCTCATCTGCAAATTGCTAGTACTCAGCAAGACAGCAACCATGGGAGGTCAAATAAAGCTCTTTCTTCTTTGTGGGCTAAAGCTGCTGCTTTGAATTTTTTTTACTGTTTGGATTATTCTCCCTTCTCCTCTTTGAGCATGCCAAATCAAAAAAGGAAAAACCTCTGAAAGATCTTGCTCAATTAGATTCTTTTCTTTTCTTTCTAAAGAAGTTGTGAGTTAAAGTTTCCACATGTTGATGATCATTTTGTGTCTCTCTTTTGTGCTTTTGATTTTTTGTAACTTCTAATCTCAATATGAGTAAAGTTGATAACAGGATTGTGTTCCTTTGCAGGGAAGGCGTTCAAAACCAGAAGATCATCTCTCGATTTCTTATCGAAAGCTTGTAGTGAGCACCTTTCAGAGCTATATTTGGGGTTCTGGAAATATTGTCTGAATTGTTGAGTGAAGGCTTTTCATTCAGTTGGAGGTTATGGTTCCAATAACATAGCGCTTCTTCTGCCAATTCATATCCTTTTTCATGGAAGAAGAATTATTCATGGCGACAAGCTTCAAGTTTCTCTTTGTCGTATCAACTCTTCTGTGTCTAAATCCAATTGTTTGGTGCGCAACAGACCCCAACGATTTCGCCATCCTGCAAGAATTTGCGAAAGGATTGGACAATCCTGAGGTTCTTAAGTGGCCTTCTTCTGGCAATGATCCCTGTGGGGATTCTTGGCGATATATCTTCTGCAGTGCTTCTCGAATAACCCAGATCCAAACAAAAGATCTAAATTTACGCGGCACTCTCCCTAAGGACTTCAACAAACTCACAGAGCTGACTAATCTCGGCCTCCAGAACAATGAGCTCTCTGGCAGTCTACCATCGTTTTCTGGATTATCTAAACTTGAGAAGGCTTACCTGGGTAATAATAAGTTTGACACCATTCCATCTGATTTCTTCAATGGGCTTACAAGTTTACAAGTCCTTTCCTTGGAGTATAATCCTTTGAATGAGAGCACTGGTTGGACATTGCCGTTGGATCTAAAGGATTCGGCACAGGTGACTAATTTATCTTTGACGGAATGTAATCTTGTTGGCCCGCTGCCGGATTTCTTGGGGAGCATGAATTCTTTGGCAGTTCTTGAGATGTCCTACAATAACCTCTCAGGTGAGATTCCAGCAAATTATTCTGGAATGCAGTTGCAGATCTTGAAGCTCAACAATCAATTTGGGCCAGGGTTGAGTGGTTCTATCGATGTTGTTGCTTCAATGACGCAGCTAACCCTCCTTTGGCTTCATGGAAATTCTTTCACTGGCCCTATTCCTACCACAATTGGGGCTTGCGCTTCCTTGAAACAAGTTTGGCTCAACGATAATAAGCTTGTAGGGATCATTCCAGATAATTTGACAGCACTACCGGAGCTTCAAATGTTGACAGTGCAGAACAACAAGTTAATGGGCCCGATACCAAAGGTCTCCTTCAATTTCACATTTATTCCCAATTCATTTTGCCAGATCACGCCCGGGGAGGCTTGCTCACCTGAAGTTAATGCCCTTTTGGGTTTCCTTGGTGATGTGAACTACCCACTGAATCTTGCAGATTCATGGACGGGTAATGATCCTTGTGGTTCATCATGGTTTGGAGTTTCATGCTCGAGTAACAATGTTTCTCGTATTAATCTTCCAAATCTCAAATTAAATGGCACACTTAGTCCTTCACTGGGAAAGTTAACTTCTCTCACCACCATTATGCTTGGAGGAAACAATTTGAATGGCACGATTCCTAGTGATCTCACAAAGTTATCGTCACTGAAGTTGTTGAACATCGCTGATAACGATATCGGGCCTCCTGTCCCAAATTTTAGTAATGGTGTAAAGGTAGTTGTCAATGGAAATCCAAAATTGGACCCTACTGCACCTCCAAAATCTCCACCCACAAATTCCCCTGGAGCGGGTTCACCTGGCACTTCACCTAACAGTGGGGGATCTAATTCAGGGGATGCATCTAATTCTAAGGGGTCCAGCAAGCTCAAGCTCGTTATAATTATTGTGGCAATTGTAGTTGGTGTATTGCTCATCTCAGTTGTACTTCTATTTGTCTATTTCGGCCGAAAAGCCAAGAAGGGCACTTATCCAGCACCGACCTCTATCGTTATCCACCCCAGAGATTCCTCAGATCCTGGGAATGCAGTGAAAGTTGTTGTTGCAGATAATGCCAATAACCGGGATACTTCAAGTGATCTCCAGACTAGTGTCGGTAGTGGATCAAGTGATACACATGTCATCGAAGCAGGAAATTTAGTAGTATCAGTCCAAATTCTCCGTAATGTGACAAAGAATTTCTCTTCAGACCAGGAACTTGGCCGCGGTGGTTTTGGCGTTGTTTACAAAGGAGAGTTACATGATGGTACTCAGATTGCAGTTAAGAGAATGGAGTCAGGAGTGTTAAGCAGTAAAGCATTTGATGAATTTCAAGCTGAGATTGCTGTGCTATCAAAGGTCCGTCATCGTAATTTGGTGACCCTCTTGGGATTTTCTGCTGATGGCAGCGAGAAGCTATTGGTTTATGAGTACATGCCAAAAGGGGCATTGAGCAAACATCTTTTCCACTGGAAAGAAGCAAATGTAGATCCTCTATCTTGGAAGAGAAGGCTTAACATTGCGCTGGATGTTGCTCGAGCAATGGAATATCTTCATAGCTTGGCACATCAATCATTTATTCACAGAGATCTGAAATCTTCAAATATACTCCTTGATGACGATTATCGAGCGAAAGTCTCTGATTTTGGACTTGTTAAACTTGCTCCAGATGGGAAGAATTCTGTTGCTACAAGGCTTGCTGGGACCTTTGGTTATCTCGCTCCAGAATATGCAGGTAAGTTCACTTGTTCAACCAAATTCTTTACAGGCTGCTTCATCTTCTCTAATGATAACACAGGAAAAAAAAACCTATTAGCATATCACTTGAAACATTATGTGTGTATTTAATCATCAGATCTGGTACAAGCTTCTATTTTTTTTTTCATTGTGATGTGATCTTTTTAACTTTTGCTTGTGCAATAGAAATAATGGTGTACTAATCCAGCTTTTCTTTTCTCAATTGAACTCAGTGACTGGGAAGGTTTCAACAAAGATTGATGTTTTCAGTTTTGGAGTTGTGCTGATTGAACTAATAACTGGCATGACTGCACTTGATGAGGACCGACCCGAAGAAACCCGTCACCTTGCGTCGTGGTTTTATCATGTTAAATTCGACAAAGAGAAACTTAGGAACTCAATTGACAAGTCACTCGATATATCGGAGGAAACCTTCGAGGAAATTTGCACTGTCGCTGAGCTTGCAGGCCACTGCACCGCTAGGGAGCCTCACCAGAGGCCCGAAATGGGTCATGCAGTCAATGTGTTGGCTCCTCTGGTCGACAAATGGAAGCCCGTGAAGGAGGACATGGATGAATCTTTAGGCATAGATTTGGGGCAGCCTCTTCTACAAATGGTGAAAGGGTGGCAAGCTGCTGATGGAAGTACTAGTTCATTTGGTCTAGATGATAGTAAGGGGAGCATTCCTGCAAGACCAGCTGGATTTGCCGATTCATTCACTTCTGCCGATGGTCGTTGAGGTTGTGCTGCTCTCGAACATGTTAACCGTAAGTCTTGTTTCTACTCATCGAAGCTTGTAGATAGGAACGTAGTGGCATGCTTGTTTATGCTCTCTTTGTTGCTTTGTTGTAAATGGTCATCAACTCAAATTTCTTATTCCCCTTGAGATCTCATATAAGTGAGATTGTTCTTTTTTGGTGGGAGTTTTCTCGGTTCAGTGTGATTGGGAGTGATTAGTTAAAATAAAAATGAGTTCCGTTGGTTTAATTTGCACTCAACTAGTTAGTCACTCAACAGTTTTTGTTGTATCTTTCTTCCGTCAAAATTTGCTTGCCACCTCTATTTCATGTAACTAGAATATGGTTTTATGGGAGCTTTTCATTAAAACTTGTGCACGTTTTAGTTGGCGAGTCTTAGTTATGTATCAATTGTCTTAGATCTTGAATGAATTCTAATAAGAGTACATGTTAGCAATTCTTATGACTCTGAATTGGAAATTTGTCTTCAATCATTGACTATTTTACGCAATTACTTAAATGGTGAAGCGTATCCTGAACATATTATTGTACAAATCACCTTTTTCAATGTATTTTTAAAAAAATATATATATGATTTCTGCGTATACAGGATAGTACTCTACGTTGTGTTCAAGAGGTAAGCACGTTTGAATTTGACGATACAAATATCTTTGCTACGAGAGGAGTTACCTACGTTAGCTTGTGAATTTGCTTGCTAGAGATATCAGGACGTTGTATTTCTTGCTCTGTGCTGATGGCAAATGATTCTTTATGTCATTGCAGTTTTATATCCTGCGATTCTTGAATTTTGTAGTATATGTTTTCATATTATACTTTGACATTTGACAGGTATCACAAACTTTGGGAGTTGTGTTATATAATAATATCATAGTGAATTCAAAAGCCAGTTGTTTCATATTAAAACGTGCGATGGCCATTAGGAAATGCCTCTCTCGTGGGCCAAAGATTCCTCCAGAACGGCACTTTGTTTATTGCTTTATTGCTCATGGCTTTATCCAATTGGATTTGGTATGGGAGTTATCGATAGAGGAGAGGAATTGTAATCACGTGGCAAAAACATGGGCTTCTAGAGATTTAAGAGAATGAGTTATGTTCATGATGGTGAGTTGAGGTGGGCTGTGAGAAATACGTTAGGGATAATAGAAGAATTAAAATTCTCAAACTAACTTCCTATCTACGTGTTGATGGAACAGATTACTTTTTTTATGAAGTTGTTCTGAGAGAATCTGCACTCGGGAATACTTGCGTTTTATGATACTAGTATCTTCAATGTTAAGTACAATTCCTATCTGAACGCTCCTTATGCTTTAAGTATTCCTATGCTTGTCTATGTGGAGGGCTTAAATTTCAACATGTAGCTTTTATTCTCCGGTGGAAGTTGATATCTTCTACCAAAATTGGGAGTGAACACTTGTCACGTGGAATTCATGCATATTGGGTTTCTTTTAGAAATCACTTTAGAAATAGGGTAATTATACGAAAATCATATTTTATTTTTAATTTATGCATAAACCATCTTTACAGAGTAGGTTTTTGTTGCAATCAACCACCTCCCAGTCAAATTTCACTAAAAATAAAAAGGATGTTTAAAAAATTCAAGTTCAAGATACATGAGTTGTATCCTAACAAGAGCTAAACACTAAAAATATGAGTCGGGTGTCTTGAATGTGATCTTTTTAAGGATAATTTTGGATTTTCAACGAAAATTTTGAATGAGAGGTGATTGATTGTAATAAAAACTCACTTTAAATGTGTTTCATGTATAAATTAAAAATAAGAGGCTATTTTTGTATAATTATTCTATTCTTAAATTTGTTTCTAGGGAAAAAAATCCTAAATTATTTCAATAGGATTCATAATCTACTATGTTCTACGCGTCTCTTTTCAACATCCTTTATTGCGTGTTTATTGCGTGAACATGTAAGCACTCCTTTATTGTGGTGTCTGCTAACTTGTCACCTCTGTCTTCCATTTGCAAGGGCCTGATGGATTGAGATTAAGCTTTCTTTAATTGTAATTTGCTATAGTTAATTCATTCGCTTAAAATACTTGCATGTGGTCTGTTTGACTATCGTATGCAGTTAAGTAAATTATAATTGTCTAGATATATGAACCCACAGTTAGGCCTCATTCATCATCAACAGATCAGCAGACGGATTTTTCTCAACCCTCTTCTTCATTTCCCTGCTAGTCTTCACTTACCATCATAAACTTAACCCTTTCCCTTCTCATCAAGATTCATTTAGGATATTAGGACCATTGGGGAAACTACAATTATTAATTTCTAAACTTATAATTACCATTTAAATTTAAGCAAACTATAGACGATCGCTCAATATCTTTAGCAACACTTAATCATCATTCGATTCACCTAGCACTTATCATCCCTCAATTTCTCAAGGGCACTAAAGATAAAGATGGGGAGGCAAGTTTGAAGATTAGCAAGGCCCAAACCACAAATTAACTCTCGAAATAACAAAAGTAGCAACCCCACTCATCCGCCGAGGCCCACAAATCACGGAAGAAAATGATACATGATTGATTGCCACGATTGCGGGGTTGGCTTGCCAAGCCCAATAATGTAATAGGCCATGTTCATGTCTTTTTCTGTGGCCAATTACAGTTGTTGCAAACAGCTGGCTACAACCCACGTCTCGCTCTCTTTCTTCTTCTTCCCTCTTGATTTTTTGGTATCCCCATAAAAAGTCAATGCTAGTTTTTTTTTTATTATCATCATACGTTTGTATTTGGTTGTGGTCCTGTGGAAATGTAACGCTAGTTGCGTAAAATTCAAGTTGCCATCTGAATCATCGGAGGGTTCAACTATAGAGGGCAAATGCCAATTTTCTTTAAACCCAAACATATTTGTTAGGAATATTTAGTTATGACTGTTATGATGGGGATTGAAGAGGAAATAAAGGAAAAAGATGCTGAATAGATGTGGACATTTCTATTGGGAGATGGCCCAATCTAAAATTGATGGGCCTTAAACAGAAGTTATGAATCAATTTTAACCCAAAAACTATAGCTATTAGGTATTGATCCAAACTCCTATTTAAACTTATCGCTCTTTCTTAGCTTTTCCGATTTGGAACTATACTCACATATTAATCACCTCAACAACTCCATCTTCATTTGCGAGATTCACTAGCCTTTTTGCTTGCACCACTTCACTCGTGGGCTAACCAATTCACTAACTCTTAGACCACTTGACTCGTGGGACATCTGTGGATTCTCCCGACACCATCGGGCTTCACAGACTTTAGCTCTTATACTATTTGTTAGGGGAGAAAATAGTCCAATCTAGAGTTGATGGGCCTTAAATAAAAGTTAGGAATCAATTTTAACCAAAAAACTATAGGTATTAAGTATTGACCCACAATTCTATTTAAATTCATCGCTCTTTTTTATCTTATCCGATGTGGGACTATACTCAATATTAATCACCTCAACAATTTCTCTGTCAATAGTTCTGATTCATCCTATCAAACTTGGGGAACAGACTTTCCTCGCAAATCACTCAAAATCAAAGGTAGCGGACCATCGGAAGGATCTATAAAAAATAGTATGATCCATCGTTAGACCGACACTGTGAAGATATGGGGATGATAACGAGTTGGGCCTTGTTTATTGGTTAGGCCCAATGAACAGTCTAGTCCGGCAAGCGCGCTTCAGAGTTTTAGGGGGCCCAGTCTTCGCATTTTTTGTCTGATAGTATGGGTTATAAAATTGCCAAATTTAGGGCTTATGTGATATCGCGGAAGAACTTGAGGGGCTGTGATTGGTTGGCTTATAAGGACCGAGCTTTATTTTACTGTGAAACCCAATAATGTACATGAAAAAGATTGGAATTTTAGCATTATTATATTAAGATATTACCAGGATACTACACTTTGTAACATTTTAAAATTGACAAAAACCTTTTTTTTTGTTTTGTGTGTGTATGTTGGGTGGGGGTGGG
>JBAKGM010000200.1:7851710-7867044 GCA_037177215.1 Asparagus racemosus | reverse complement strand
GTTTCATTCATGTAGCATCTATAATTTCCTTATGCTGAAGGTTCGAGAAATGTGTTGCTGGTGTTTACACTAAAAAAGATGATTATAAATTTAAAATAATCCTTCATTTTTAAAGGGGAAAAAATTTGGACCAAAAAGAGCTAAAAATGAACAACTTGGACTTGCACATTAATCATCCAATTCTACCTCGGTCTAAAGATGTGAGGTCATAGGGTTTAATATAGTGAATAACATTCTCCTCCAGAGGCCAAGGAAGCCAAAATACTAAATGGAATAATACACCCAGTACTAGTATTCAAAGAATTTCTGTTAGGTTAACAGTTAGCCCTCGCATTTGGTGAAATTTTGTAAACCAGAACAGCACTGCTTGTATAGAGAAGTTTTTCTAACAAAATACAATAGCAATATAGCAAAGTTGGATCCTTGGCGGGGAAGTGCTCTCCCATCTAAGTTTCTAGCGAAATAAGATACCTAACTTTCTTCTGACATCAAATGAGTTTAGTTAAAAATTTTAGGGAAAAGATCGAGGGGGAAAGGATATTCTGCAGTTTTCATTGATGTGGCTTGTGTTACCCAAAAGTCACCCCTTAGTCAATATCTTCTAATTGTTGCTATGAGAATCATCTTAGCCAATATGGTTGATAACATTCTTAGGAAGTAATTAACCTGAAGTTTCTTTTTCAGTAAATTTCTGATCTATGTAGATTAATTGTAGTCTCTGATACATGTTCCAAAATGTTGACTTCATATTTAAGGTGTATGCAAAAGCAAAAGAGTGCACTGAAGCCATCTCAGTGGAGGACTTCGCGGTCCTTCTTGCTAGGCATTTCACAACATTCTATCCACAGGTGGTTCCTGTTTCTCTTCTCTGATTAAGCTCTTTCTTTCATGCTTTTCTTTATGTCTAACCAAGGATTGAGCATCTTGCATTTACTTGCTTCAGGTCACAGCTGCTATAGTCAATATAGTTGAGAAGCCATGGGAACGTGTCACGGTCGATGGTCAACAACATATCCATGGTTTGTTAATCATGTCTTTGATATCTTTGTTAACCATTTATTTTCGCTTATAGTTTTCTTAAAACAACTTCGATATCAGTTCCTATGGTACCACATGTTTTGATGTGAGGCTAAGAGTTTGTCAGCTATGTTGGGGTTATTTAAAACATTAACATCAAAACAAGATAGTGGAGACGAGGCAGTCATGTTGGCCGGAATTTGCAATAATGTATGGTTTCAAATATGAAGATTTGAGGGGAATAAATCAAAATAAGATGACTTTTGGTTGGTATCAAAGACAATCTACATGCTGAGAGCCTAAACGAACCCCTACTGAGCGGAATAGTTTAGAAGTAGGGAATCTTATTTGACTATTTTTTTGAGTCATTAGGACAAACTCCCCCTCCTCTCTCTGTCTTTCTGGTTAAGTACTTCATTTCAATTTTTTCACATGATGAATAGGGGATGTTCCATCAGTAGTTGCTAAATCTGAACAAAGAAAATGCAGTGACCTGTTGGATATGTAGGATGCTTTTAATTTGCTAATCTTAAGTAATCTGAGCTTATAAATTTGGATAATAAAGTTAGTCAAGCTTCATAAGTTCTAAATGAATGAGGTGTTTAACTCTCACTTTCTCCTCTAAATAGGATAGGGAATTCCTCTAAATACTTTGGAATACTTGCCCCGTTCTCACAGTTTACTTTGTTTTCGGCAGCTTTAGCCTTAAAATGCAAGTAATTGGTGTATATCTCATACCTTCACTATCTGCATGATTCACTTTATAAAGTCGATAGGCTATCTGAGATAAAAACAATAGGTGGTAATAATACTTTACTGAATACCTACATTGAATATACATTATGTGATTCTAGTCGCTTATGATTCTTATGCACCTGAAGTAGGTTAAGACATCATGCCATCTAAGGAAATCTCCTGGTCAGATCAATGATATATGTTTAGGCGAAAGTGAAGTTATCAGTATCAACTTGCCTTTAATATAATAATTTCTTACTTCTCATCCTCATTCATCATTCCATTATATGTGTCTGGTAAATTAGTTTGCAATCCATTTGGCTTGTAGGATTTAAACTTGGATCTGAGAAGCACACAGTGGAGGTGACGCTGAAGAAATGTGGTTCATTGAGTTTAACATCAGGAATTGAAGGATTGGCTGTGTTGAAAACAACAAAGGTTGGTTGTTACTGGTGCTTTCAGTGTTAAATAATATTGTAGTGCAGTCCATTAAGCACAACTTATTCTTATGTAGAAATGGATATGATCATCATCACTGGTAATATTTCTTTTATTCTTCCCAGTGAACTGTTTTATTATGATACATCAATTTAGTAAGACGACTTGTCTTGACCCGTTTCTTATACCAAGGTGGACTTCTTTATTGACGATTGTTAGATCTTCGATGAAGTTGTCTTCAGGTTTAGGCAAGAGAGCATCGCCTAGAACTGGACAATATCTTCAAGCCCTCTCCTATGAATCCTGCAGTTCAATTGATTGCAATGGAGTATGAACTAGGAAAAAGTGTCTTTAACTTTATGCAAATGGCCTTTTTAAGTATTATGAAATCAACTTTTAGGAAGAGCTGGCGGCTATCTATGACATGGAAATGTCTTTTACCATGTTGTAATTCCAGACTTGTGAATTGTTTATGTAAGTGAACATTTAGAACTATATTAAGATGACAAATATAAGTTGGTTCCTTACGAAAAGCTTCTGGAAACAGATCAAACACTCTTCTTGGTAGATCCTAAAAGGGTAAAAGTTGCAGTGTATCCCAAGTGTAGCAATGACGTATCATAGGTATAGCCACCACTTAAAATTTGGCAGTCTGAATGACGGGCTATAATTGCACTTGACTTTTAGCTGCATTGCATTTATATACTCTGTGCAGTTTCTAATTGATTAACATGCAGATTTGTTACTTTATTATTTCTAAATATACGATGTGCCTTATTCTGTTTAGTGTTAGCCATACTATCAATCATATCTGTAAGTTAATAATATATGTATAACTATATTTAGATATAACCGCATCCATGTTGTGCCCAGGTCCTAGTTTTCTGAAAATTTTCCTTTCAGTAATCTAAGTTGTGTTTGCAATGGGGTTGCAGTGCACCAAATTTAATAACCTGCACTAGCAATATCCAAGGTCGTCCAAGTTATTTTCACTATAATAGTTGCTTGACTTCATCTATGCCATCTAAAGGAGATGTTTATATTTCAGTATGAAGTTGAAATCTGGTTGTGATTTCAGTAGTGCTATCTGCTTTGAACTTGCAGTCAGGTTTTGAAGGCTTTATAAGGGATCAGTACACAATTCTTCCAGAAACAAGGGAAAGGATGTTGGCAACGGAAATCACTGCTTCCTGGAGGTATTATTCATAGCTTAGGTACCTCTATAAGCTGAGAGCCTTTATCCAACTCGTGATATTCAGAAGATACTAGCTGTTGTCCAATGTTTTAATCGTGCTTATCAGCTTGCTAAGGAAATGCTATTTTACTGTTGTAGTCTCTCCACAGTCTTACTCGTTACCCCTGCAGGTATCATTTTAAACACATTTCTGATATCTCTGCAAAGTCATTTTGCTTCACAAAATGTTATCAAGACGTGAAGAAAGTTCTAGAAGCTACCTTCTTTGGTCCACCAAATGTAGGAGTTTACAGTCCATCAGTTCAGAGCACACTCTATCTCATGGCAAAAGCTGTATTGAATAGGTTGCGCACTTTTTACTAGACCCTTCCTAAATGTTGATCAGTCAATATTTTTTCACCGTTGTAAGCATTTAAATCTTGCAGGTTCCCAGAGATAGCATCCATTCAGCTTCAAATGCCTAATCTCCACTTCTTACCTGTTAACTTGTCTAGCAAGGACAATCCCAGCTTAGTCAAGGTGAGATCTCATTTGCAACTCCAAGCATTCCTCTTAAGTTTATATTATGTGCATTACATTGTGATTTTACTGCTACCCAGTTCTGCTACGTTCACGTCATAATGATCCTTGTCATATTCGCAATCCTTTCAGTATGTGAGAACATGAACGTTCAGTACGCATATTTAGAGTAAAACTGAGAAGCTGCATGTTACATAAGTTTTTGCGGAAGACCGTGTTTTTCTACTTGTCTGAGATTTACAAATGACGAGTCGTAATTTAATTGGATTCTTTTCTGATTCTTTGCAGTTTGCCGATGATGTCTTCTTGCCAACTGACGAGCCTCATGGAACAATCCAAGCAACAGTGACTCGTTCCCTGTCCAAGCTGTAATTAGAACTTGGTCCAAAACAAAATATCACTAATATGAGAACATACTGAAACTTCACATGGTAGTTGCAATAATAAATATATGATGTACGTCAAAAGGAAATTACTACTACCATCGATTTGTTTCATTTTGTTGGTTATCTGTTATCTTTTTTATTATCACCCAGGAACGATTGGGTTGAATTCTTTTCGACATTACATGAAAATGAATAACTTGTATGATATCCTTGACTGCGACTAGGGTTTTGGGTTGTGGTGATTGGAAATATAATTGAATTTCAACTCATATTAGTATGAGAATAACTTTAGTACTCCACAAAAACTAATTAATTATTAATTTTTCAAAAAAATTTGTCTCAAGGGATAATCGCAAAGATCCACCATGTGCAATGGGTTGAAAATAAGATAAAGTGTGTTTTAAAATCTTTAATATCTACTCCTCTATCTTTAATTCAATGTTTCGCTAATCTATACTTAAATCTTCTTTGTCTACTACTTGGAGAGTCATGTTGGACTTTAAATTGAACATCATTTTGGTGCACCAAATATTCAATACGGGAACGTAGATCCAAGAATTTCTTCCCTTTGTGGAGATCTCAGCTTAAGTAGTATTTCACAAAATAAATAAATAAAAATAAAAAATCAGTTTATTTAATCTTTTTTCCTTTTGGAAAAGAAATACTCTTGAAATCAGGCCCATCAAATGAGCCAAACTACTGTCAAATTAGTGAACTGCAAATCAAATTAAATAGGCGGGACCAAAAAGGAAGAAAGGGCGCGAAATGCGCAAAAATTAATAAAAATGCTCACGAGACCACCAACAAAATCCCCAGAACGAGATAATGCAAGCAAAGATCAGCTCCTTCTTCAAACGCCACTGCGATCCTCTTCAGAGCTCCGATCAGATCGACGGCGGCAAAGGCGAAATCTTTGCAAAAAATGACCATCCTGAGATTTTAGTGACGTACAAGCGCCGAGATCCCAAGCCTAACGAATCCATCAGGTATTATTTTTACTTTATAAATTGATCGATTCCCATTCTCAAATTTTTAATTTATTTTATTATCTCAATTGGTATCAAGAGGTAATGGGATTTTGGGTTATGGGTTTTCTCGAAATTTGCTTAAAATGGTGAAAATGGCTTCAATCACTTAAATTTGTTGGGTTAATGTTTATTATACCGATTTAGGTTATATAATGTACAATGGAAATGTGTCAGTTCAAACAAAGAATAAAGAAGAAGCAAGAAAATAAAGAATTGAGCTATCCTTCGATCTTCGAACTCATAAAACTGATACAGTTATTTAGGGTTCATTTAGTCCTACGTTAACTAGCTTAATAAGTGATTCGGGTTCTTTATCCTAAAGAAGAAGCAAGAAAATATGCTAATATTCGTATGAGAGCATGAGACTCCCTATGTACCCTAATATTCATATATGTCCTTCTTTGATAATCAAATAACAAGTTGTTTTCCAACAACTTTCTATTTTGAGATTTGTAATGTTGTTGTGGTGAATTGCCTTAAACTTAGAATTGGGCACTTCAATCATCTTTCCTTCCAAAATTAAGATGGAACCCACACTCTTGGATACGAGATAAACTTTTAGAACTCTGAAGGTTTTTATGACCATTGGATGAGAAAGTGCAGCTTAGATCCTTGTGAATTGCTGCTTACGGAATGTAGTTTGTTAATGCATGCCTCAATTTATTTGGATGGTGTTATAAGTTTTAGGGTACCCGGAAAGAAGTAACCCATGACGAAATAGTATCGCATATGCTCATGATACGCGTATTTTCCCCGCTATTCAGATATCTGTGTTTCATAAGGATAAACTGTTAATATTCGAGCATGAAATAGTAGATTTGTAGAATTTCTTCACCTTTTCCCTGCAATTAAGCAGTGACGCCGAAGCAAGCCAATCTAATAACAATGAGATGGAGAGAGCAAATGAGAGCTCATCAAATGCATCACAACAATCTGTATCTTGTGGAAAAAATTTGAACAAGAAGAGAAGCTACAGTCAATTCCATTTGGAGCTGGGGCAATCGGATTTCCTGCTTCACACTTGCTCCGTGTGTGGATTGATGTATGCACGAGGAGATGAAGGCGATGAGAAGGTTCACAAGACATTTCATAAGGATTACTGTCAAGGAGTTCAGTTTAAGGTTCAACTTCTTTCTTCATTTTGTTAATGCATACTAATCGACACTCTATTTTTTGCGTAAATGCTGATATGTACAATTCTCAAAAACAGGGTTGGCGCAGTGAAAGAGTGGTCTTTAAATGTAATAACAACGGGGATCGCATTGTATCGGTGCTAGACGGTGATCCTCCTGCCCATAAGTATAAGGTTTTATTTCAGAGTCAATTTTTATTTCATATAATGCCCTTGAAGAGTTCGGAAGAAAAAGACTAAATTAAGATGGTGTTCCTGTAAATTATCTTAAAGCAAGCTTTAATTGACAGGCACAACAAGTTATTAAGATAATAGAGAAGGAACTTGGTTTTGGTGGTGGAATGCTTCTTCATGAACTCTGCCAGGTAAATTGTGACTGAGGGAAGAAAACTAAGAGCATGAACTAGAAACGCCCAATATGATCACAATTATTATTATTAAATTTTTTTTTATTTGTAGGTTTATCTGTTCATCTCAAATCACAGAATTGTTGGCTGTCTTATTGCTGAACCGATAAAAACAGCCCATAAAATCATCTCAAGTTCGAACCCTTGTAAAGATTCTGATGAAAAATTCAAGCAAAAAGACACTGTTAAAGAAGTAAAGAGGCCTTGTTCATCTTCTCTCAATTTTGGAAACATAAAATTTCAGAGGGAAATCATAAGGAAAGATTCTGTAAATAGACACAAAATGGATGAGTGTGATAATGCAGCAACCCTATGTAACGAAGAAGCAGTGTCTGCTATTTGCGGAATTAGAGCCATTTGGGTTGTGCCTGGAGGTAGAAGAAACCGAGTAGCCACAAAATTACTTGATGCTACAAGGTAAATCTCCTGAAAACAGAAAGAAAATTGTTGAATTTTTGCTTGTGTTGCTTGCTTGTCAAAATTTTTTTCGTTATTTTACAGGAAATCTTTTTGCAGAAGCCATGAATTGGAACTTTGTGAAATTGCATTTTCTTCTCCATCCTCTTCAGGAAAGGCCTTTGCTTCAAGTTATAGCGGCAGCAAGTCATTCTTGATTTATAAGTCTGGGGATGTTTAATAGGTGGTTGTTCGTGGGTCTCTCGAAATGATTTTGATGCTTTCAATTATGTCTTTCTTGATTTAGAAGACTTCATAGTGGGATTGGTTGCCAACCTGATAATGGCCTATTCAATTGTTGAATTAGTGATAACTTTCTTGCAAATTTGGCTATTGTTACTATTTGTTTGACTGTTCCATTCTTTGAATAACCAGCGTACATTCCACTTCTGCAATTATAGTCTATACTTTATATCCTTGGCATTTTTCCTGTTAAAAAAGCAAGTATACTCATGGGGACATCTAGCAGATATGGACTCCTTCATTTGACTCAGTACAAATCTTATGATACCAGCTGCAGGCTTTCCAGGCAAAAGCAAATAATGAAGAGCAGGTGGAAGAATTATTGGCAAACTGCACTTAATCTTGCATCCAATGTTGCAATTCAGTGATATAACAGTTTTCTTGTTGATGAGTTGAGCTGGCAAACTCTCCCAACAACCTCATCATTGACAAAGAACAAACAAATTAGATGGCCAAAATTCATTCTGATCTATAAATTATTTATGCGACAAAAAAAAAAAAAAAAAAAACACAACAACTACAAGTCCTCCATACAAAATAATAAGAAACAACAAATTGTATACTTTAATTTTCAGTCAGGATGAAACCTACATGCCAGCAAACAATATTTGTTTCGTTACATGGCAAGCAAACTTGACGTGCTGTTTGTTGACTGAATGTGATCCCCTAAAACTGGAGGAGTGAATCATAGGGAGCTAGAATCTGACTGAAGATGAGGAGCGAATACTTTCAAGACCTCTTCATATACTGGCTTCTTGAAATGCACGGCCTGCTCTCATATTCAACAAGAAAACACAAATCAGAAACCAGTAACTAGCCTTATCCTTCATCTGAGGAGTTGAGTAAATAAACAGAGACATATACATGATCAATAACTTGCTGGGGAGTCATCCATGACCATTCTGCAAACTCTGGCTTTTCACTTCCATCACCATAAAGGTTAATCTCTTGATCCTTTCCGGTAAATCTCAAGAGAAACCTGTACAACGCTAAAATGACTTCAGCTGAATGATGGTTAATACAGTCATGAATATTATACAATTACTGGAACTGGCTAGTATAGTAGTATTGCCCCCTGTTGAACAATTTCTAGGGCTGATTGTGGATAGACCTTCTTAGTTCTATTTGTGCGAATAGACCCCCTGTACTATTTGCCCAGTCCAGATAGACCCAACATCGTGGCCAGGGGGCTGAGGGTGGTCATGCACCCCCCCCCCCCACCTCCCCGGTGGCTTTTGTCTACTATTACCATCTAGCGTTTTCATATCAATCTGCCACATCTTTCTTATTTTGCAATTACCCCTCTACTCACTGAAATTACTATTAGATCCCCCAATCCTTAAATGGTTTCAAATTAATCCCTCTAATAGTTGCAACCGCTCTTGTTTGGAAGGACTAATTTCAAAATAACTGAATATCAATTTCAATAATTTGAGGGACTTCTTCAAGATATGGAAGATTTAATGGACTAATACTGGAAAAAGCTCTTTAACTAAAAGTAATTGTACAAGTTAAGTGGCTAGTTATGGGATCTATGGATGAAAAAGACTAGGTGGAGCAACTAACAAATTAGTTAATGTAGGTTTTACCCATCCCCAACAAATACAAGAGCCTGTTTTAATCCTTCTCTCAAACTATATTTTTTGGGGTTTGAAATCAAATAGGATGCGGATATGGTAGCCAAATTAATCCGCAACCATATTCGAAATGGATGCTGATATGGTAGCCAAAATTTGAAACCAGTCGAATACTGATACAATCTCAGATATGGTTTCAGTTTTTTTGTCAGATATTGTTTCAGATACGGATATCAGTTAAAATTTCGGATACGTTTCGGGTATCCGAATTCAGGCATGTATTCGGATATGAACTCCGATATAGTTCCAGATATGAATTCTGATATGGATTCAGATACGGATACGGGTACGGATATGAACATTACTAATATTTTGGTTTTCTTGATACAATTGCATGTGATTTGGGATGTGGTTATATGTTTTTGGATTATTGGATTGTGCTTTTATTTAGGTAATCAATCATGTATTTTCAACTTATTTATGGTCAAATTTATGTTATACTATTTGATTTATTTATAAATGATGACTAAGAAAACTTTTGTTTTTGAGTAATGCACTTGGATTATGACCATTTGAGAATTGAATTATCTTGGTTGTATTACATATTGTACACTAGTTTAAAAAAACCAATAGTAGGCAATACATTGTAATTTTGAAGTTATGGTTTATCTCCTTGGTGCAAATTAGAGTTATTAATATACGGATCTTCTCTTATATCCAATGCATATCTATTTTTCAAGTATTTGATTCATATCTGCAACCATACTGTATCTAATTCTTAAATATTCGAACCGCATCTGTTTCCACTTTTTGCAGATGTGGTTATGACTTTTTCTTACCGAAGAAAAACAATATCCGTATCCGTATCCGTATCCATTTTTAGAAAGCTGATATGGATATGATAAGTATCATACCCGAACCGTAGCCGAACCGAATGCACCCCTAGTTAGGACCCTTCCTCTGCCTCTATCTCTCCCTCTATCTGAGGAGAATGATCAAATGTGAATATTCCCTATCCACAGCAACCATCCTTGAACGATGATTTGTGTGTATGATTTTTGGAGAGTGAACACGTGGATAACCAAACTAGAAACCATAATAAAAGAGAATTGATGATTAATTGATCCAATGCGCTATTGTAATGCATTTAGTGTAGTACTTAGCCTTTCGTAAATAAGACTTATTGTATCTATTTAAACATTGCAGTCCGAGTGGAGTTCGAAACATGCATCTTCAATCCAAATAGTGTCAGGGTGACCAATTTTTTTTCAATTAAACAAACTTTTTGTATCTTTTGTAAAGATAAATGTACATGTATATTCTCTCTGTCCTTATTGTACACAAATAACATATGCATTATTGCCAAATGTCTCGATTCCTGATAATGCTCCCAAGTGGACTATGGTTCCAAATGTCAGTCCAATTAACTCTACACCCTCTTTACCGCATATCATTCAAAGTTACATACAACGCAACACTAGGGTAACCACTCTTATACCACAAACCAAAGTGCTCCACAGATCTAGTAGCACTGACTAGAAAAATCTGTCAGTTTTGAGCTTCTTCAGTTACTACATAAACAAGCATGAATCTTGAACAGATTTGTGACCAATATTGACAAAATCACTTATTTAAAAAAATGTCCCATCCTTTTGATCATAGACCTCAAAGTAACTATTTCTGATAAAGAAATATTACAAAAACTTTGGTGGAAATTTCATACAACAGTGACACAAGAAAGGCGAGATGTTAATTGCAGATTTCACATTAAAATTTTTCTTTTGGGGAGAAAACGTTGGTCCACAATACTTAACCAGAAATTTCGCAAACTGATTGGTTTTGATAAATTGGTTTCAGTACTCTTGATTGAAACAAGTTGTTCAAGATAGATAATGGGGTAGTTAACTGCCCTCTAAATTTGCTCATACTCATACACCCTAGATGTACTCGCTACCTAACTTGGGTAAATTAAATAAAATGAATTCCCCTCGATGCATAAAAAGCAAAGTTCTCTTCTCAAATTTCCCCACTTCCCTGAATATATAAAAAGCAAAGTTTGAAGAAGAAAAAGAAGAAGAGTTTATACTTTTGACATGTCATTTTTTTTCCTTCAGTATTTTAACACTTTAGCCTGAAGAACTAACTAGAGATGCATTCTCCATAATTCACATATGCAAATTTTCTTTGAAAAAGTTTTCTTTTTTTAGCCAACATATTTCTCTTAAAAGGTAATTAGAATATGTTTATCTACCAAGATGCTGTTTTTAGACACCGTATTTCTCTTGAAAGACTATCAGGTTCCGCCATGCGACACCGTATTTCTCTTGAAAGACTATCAGGTTCCGCCATGCGATCTAATTGTACATCACAGAAAGTTGTTAGCCAGTTGATGTTTTCAATGTTCACTTACACAGGACTTGATCATATTTTAAACAGTGCAATGAATCTTTTCAAGACTGCTAGTTAAGCCATTCCATTTGCATGATTGTTATAATAAGCTCTTCTTAAAAGCACTGCTCACAGGCTATACTTGGAAACAATAAATAAGTGGTAGGATAGAACTTCTTCAACAAAAAACTCACTAACAATCTCAGCAATGCAAACATGAAACCGACAACACAAAACAAACAAAACAGGTTAACTATCTTGCTGTAGCTGACTAGTTGAAACAATGGATTTTGCAAGATACCTGACTTGATATATGCTAATGCTGAAAAGTTTTTCAAACCTACTTCTATCTGATTCATCTTCAACACAATAGCATGATAATAAATAAAACTCTAACCCCAATTTACATATCAAAATAACTGCTAGCATGTTTCTGACTCTATAATTCAATAGCATGCGTGATATGCAGTTATGGCCATAGAGATTGCTAACAAGCTTTACTTACCACTTCTGTGCTTGACCGTTCCAATTTGTTCCCCATTGTTTATTTAGTTTTTCTTTCACTTCGGGAGGGAAATCATAAGTTAGCCAGTATGGAACCTGCATCAACAAGATACACTAAGGATTCACAAACAGGGAATTCATTTCTCAGACTGGTTATGGAATTAATTTTCTTTGCATCCATTTCACCGCATATGCAAGATCAAAGCAAAACGTATAATGTATAAATGGGGTCAACAATACAGAAAGCAAATAGAATAAATTATAAGATTTAAGATACAGATGTACAATTTGAGTGCACAAAGAAAAACATAAATAACTTGGCCTTCTAGAGTTAGTTTTGTTCAGTGTAGAAACGAAAATAAAACAGTTCAACAACAATCATCTCTTCCCAATAATGCTCGAGCCTTTTTCAACTTTATCACGATTACCTTGCTGGATATTGTTAAGAAGACAATGTTGTACAGTGCATGGTTGATTACCTCGCCTGCCTTCCATTAAGGCCAAAGAAGTGTTCACAGGGGTGCAATTATTTATTGACTTTAAGCTTTTCCTTAACATCTTGCTGTAATGATGATTTCAATGGTTTTCCTCTACCATAACCAGCTTTACCTTACCTTCATCTTTTCTCAAAACAGGACTCTGATTAAGAAAGAGGAAGAGAAAAGACGAATGGATTTGCCAGTGGGGATACATTCAAATGGAGAACAAAGCAAAAGAGTCACATAGAACACAATTCCCAGGACTAATAACCTATCATGTCAATATCAAGCTTCCAGAATGCCTCAAGAAAACAATTCATTTGATCAAAAAAGCAATCAGGTAATCAGTTATCAAGTGCAAGTAGAATGAATAAGATATTACCTTTATGTAGTAGACAATTTCTTATCCAAAAACTTCATATGCTTCGCTATATCCTAAGAGTATAGATCCTAGAAATACAAGAGTATAGTTCCTAAAATTAATCAGCATCCGAACTTATGAACCTGCAAGCTTAATGTTTTTTTTTTAAATTAAAATTTCTTCTCACTGTTTTCTATTCTACAAGCATAAAGATAAAGCTCGTAGGAGCTATTAACTGCCCACACTACAAAAGAACTGATCAGCTACCAACTAACTTCTTCAAGCATCTACTGAATGGTACGAAAGACAAAACTGCGTGATCCTAGACAATACAGCTCCGTAAATTATTTCTTACTGTCATCTGACCAACATAATTCTCACTTTACAATATCAGGGCACTGGTCCAGATTTTCTTTATTGTAGTGTTGGGGGGGGGGGGGGGGGAGGGGGGAGGGGGGGGGGGGGGGGGGGGGGGGGGGGGGGGGGAGGGGGCCAGATTTTCTCTATTAGAGGATCCCCCCCCCCCCCCCCCCCAAAAAAAATCTATCCTTGGTTAACTACAATTCCCAAAAAGGTTTGTTTAGAAGAAAGCATATCTTGCTTGCAGCTCCACCCAATGAATAATACATGCTTACCCATCTCGTTGTCAACCATACCGCTATTATTCGATATTGTGTCAGCCTAGATAAATCTATTACAAGTACATCCCTCCTTAGCTACTAATGATCGAAACTCTGGTCTGCATCACTGGTCTCATAAAGAATTCGATGAGTATGTAAGGTACAATAACATAAAATCTAAATTATAGATTAATCATGTATGGTATGCACAAGTAAGCAACAGTTGATTCAGAACAAAACAAATGTGCATGTTGAATGTGCAGCAATAAGCATCTATTGACACATTGTTCCTTTCTATTATCTTTAGAAAATTGGCAGTAAATGACATTGTCACATTTCTCTGAAAACATGACTAGTATTGGATACTACATGAATCCAACAACAATAACAATAATAAGTTTACATTTTCTATCGTTCTGTGATTAATTTACAAACAAACAAACCTCATCAAGAATCTCAGCGGATGTGACTCCAGTCTCTTCTCTCAATTCTCTAATTGCAGCAACTCTTGGATCCTCTCCTTCATCTACACCGCCCTAGATAATAGATACACACAAAAAAAAAAAAAAAAAAACCCTTAAAACTGGTAATTTCAATTCTTTTCTTAAGATTAATCAAATATAAAAATATTTTGAACAGGCACCTAGAGAAATTGCAATCACCTGAGGCATTTGCCATGCGCCTGGGATATCAACCCTCGACGCCGAAAAAACCTTTCAAGAAAAAAAAATCTCAAAATTCGAACTAAATTCCTATAAATAAAGGAAACCCTAGATCTAATTAAAACCCTAACTGACCTTATTAGAGGAATTAATGAGGCAAATTCCAACGTTTCGTCTGTAACCGGAGGGAGGAGCCTCCATTGACGAGACGAGCTTCGGCGAGTTCGCGCGGAGTGGCAGGTCGGTAAATTTGACGAAGGAGGGAGGGCAGAAATGGAAAGGGAGCGCGTATTTGTTCAGGGCGGGATAAAGCGAAGCGGGTCGACACAGCGAGAGCATGGCTCGCGTCGACGGGAGAGTGGCGAGCTTGTGACACTAAAAGGGCATCGAAGGAAATGTATTTTGACGATAATGCCCACGAGCTATATGAGAATAGACGGTGATATCCTATTTCGCAAATTGCCGTCCGAGTTTGGGTTGGGGGGTAATCTGCAAGAGGAACGTCGACATTATAGTGATATATAGTGTCTGATGCTTACAAGCATGTGGTTGACGCCAGTCAGGTCAACCAAGGGAAAACGACAATGAGCAAGGAACTATTTTGGAATTTTCTAGCCAATCAAAAGAGAGTGTTGGTTCCGGAGGCAAAGATCGTAAAATGATTTGAAAAAGAGAAATTAATTTCAGGCCCAAAATTATGGTGTTGGTTATGGAACAAGCGATGTTTCTCTGTGACAGCAAAATCATTCTAATAATAATAATAGTAGTAGCAGTAGTATGGAAAACAATATAGTTAGTATCCAAGTGGTGTATCTCTATGGCAGGGAGGGCTAGAGATTCTTAATTTAAAAGTTAAAGTATAAAGCTCTTCTTGGAAACAGCTTTGGAGATGGATTGATAGTACTTCTGTGTTATAGAAAGATATTATGTATAGTAAGTATTATTCTGATGTGGATAACTTGAACTGTGTGTGTCATAGTAAATATATGTCAAGTTTTTGAAAAATATCATCAATAATTTTGATAGTTCTAGTTTAGGGAATGGAAAGAAAACTTGGTTTTGAAAAGATAAATGGGGGAATGAGATATCTTTAGGGGATGTTTGGTTCATCTCTTTTAAGAAATTTTTTTGAGAAATGACACTTTGGTAAATAAAAGTTTTCTTCCTATTTCTATAAATTGTGTTTG
>JBAKGM010000200.1:7832754-7842937 GCA_037177215.1 Asparagus racemosus | reverse complement strand
CCCCCCCCCCCCCCCCCCCCCCCCCCCCCCCCCCCCCCCCCCCCCCCCCCCCCCCCCCCCCCCCCAACTCACCCCCACCTATCTATGTGGCTCTGCCATTGGATTACGTGGTAACCCTAACTAATCCTCATATAACTTTCATTAATTTGGTATAGATACGCAAATATTAGGTTCACCCATATAACTACAACATTACACAAAGTACCATAATGTAAATAATCCACACAAAAAAAGTATGCAGGGAGGTAAAATAATAGCTGCTTCCGGAGTTTATCATGATTTTTCAAATACGAATGAACAAAGATTTAGAAGGTTGACTTCTTGTTCTAATTCTTCAATACGTCCCATAAAGGTGCCATTTCTTTCCCTGCAACTGGGGGTCCACAGTCCGCTCTAATTCCAGGTCCAAGTGGCAGAAGCCAAAGCTCTTATAGTTATTAGCACGTGTGCTTCCTTTAATCATTTGAGTCCCTTTTATTATTATTATTATAAATATTCTAATAACCTCGCATGTTAATGCATTAAACTTGTTTCATTATGTACCTTATCTATAGATGTATGTTTCACTAACTGCACGCATCTTGAATTATGATCATGATCTATTAAATGACCCTACACGAGTTATGATGATAAAAAAAAGACGAAGGAAAGGTATTTTCATAATGCTAAAAGCCTAAATGTTTAGTTTCAGGCTTGAGCTATTCTATAATTGACTAATTTTCAGTATTGCCTTGTCTATTCAATTTGTATAATTTGGATTCAATGTGAGATTATACAACTAAAAGATAACGCGCTTTAAGTGTATAAGACTTGGATTGTGTTCGAATTGAGGGACTTAGATTTTTTTTCCCTCTTTTTTCTTTTTTATATTTGGTTTGCTCTTCTTTTGTCCATGAACGTAGATAAAAGGTCCAACTGTGTATACTTTTGTGCTGCTTTGTGTATATACATATCTCATAACAACAATTCTGCCTTGAACAATTTATTTTAGATACTGCTTGATAGTCCTCTTTTCTTAAAAAAAGAAAAAGAAAAAAATAGTAAGGATGTGTTTGGCAACTCTTTAAACCTTGGCGAAGTTTGAATCTCATATAGTTTTATATTGTATTGTTGATTAGTAAAAAAATGAGCTAGCAATGGTCCAATTCGCTTTAGTTTATTATTATTTGTATTATTAGTCTTTAAACTAGTTTAGTTGTGAACCAATAAGAAAGTTGGTCCATAACTAAACCGGTTCTCGTTAGAACCAGACTATGGATAAAAGTTGTCCCAATTTTAATGAGTTAAGCAGGCCCTAATCTTTGGAGAGAAAGGGAATGATAAATTTAATGGCGGAAGGTATAGGTTGAGTGTTTGGTGAACAAAAAAGCAAAGCACGGAATAATCACGCTTCCTTTTGCCTGCCTCGCCTTTGTTTGGAACGAAAAGGAAAGAAGACTAACGCCATCAAAAAGACATTTTTATGAACCCATATTTCTTGCTTATGCGAGGGACCAACGACAAAGTTATCCAATTAGAACAACATGCTATATTTGGAAACGAAATGTCCATAAACAATCCCAACAAAGAAATACCAAATTTCAATAATTTAATTTTGCAACCTACGAGAGTAGGGGTGGGCCGGTGACGAGTGGCCCCTTCCTTGTTAAATCCGGTAGAGCCCGTCTGTCTTGGGCCGCTCTATTTGTCCTCCTCCTCGTGGGTGGATACGAAGTCTTAATAAACAAAAATGAGAGCTATGACCAGATCGGATAAGTCAATACTGATCCGGTCCAAAGTCGAGGTGTAGGGTCATTCTATGTTTTTATAGCCAAATTAAATGAGCTTTTAAATTATTTTTAATAATGGTATTAAAGAGAAAAATACTAGATATGACAGAATTTATAAGAAGAAAGAAACGATGAAATTCTCAAATGAAAAAAATTACATAATACACTCGATTGTTTCTCTCAATTGTGCAAATTTTTTGCAACGGCTAGTACAAAATGTGCGTAAGGGAGGTGGGGGGGTTGTCGAATCTGGACCATCGGGTTCAGCAAACTAGTTGGGCCAGCCCACGATCAGACCAGCGGCCCAATGATTCGGGCCTTGGGATGAGTATTCATCAGATAGGTTTTCGACTTTTTGTCGGCCAAGCCCATCTAGCTGTCATCTCTCTCTCTCTCTCTCTCTCTCTCTCTCTCTCTCTCTCTCAATGTAGAGTAATAATTCTTGAACAGATCTAAACTCGCTTGATAAGCAGCTATCCAGTCTCAAAATCATGCGTTAATTGTTTAGTTTCTGTCTGTGGGTAATTCGTGCTTTTGTTCTACTACTGAACTGCTAGTGCGTCTGCTAAGAATTTACTAGTTCTGCATTGCTAGAATCAATTATGGCCCAAAGGATTAAGATAATCTTGTGGGCTTGTACAGAATGATAATTGGGCTTGTTTCCATTCATTGACTTAGTCACCCGTAGCTACCAGCCCTGTATAGTTTGGGATTATCTTTTTATAGTTAGGCCGTCTAACTCTCTCCCTCCCTTTTGATCCTCAGCATCCTAGTTTCATTTCGAGTAAAAAGAAAGAAAAAAAATACGCTCAGATAGTATTTGGGCCGGTATTCACCCATTTTTAAGGTTAAAATTGACCGTTAAACTGGTTTTGCTTTGGTCCACCTTCTCCTTGACGAAAACAAAATTGATTTAGTTTAATCAGGATTAATTTTTATGCTGTTTTTAGATAGTTGCTAAACACATAATTTATTTATCCGGATTGAAATTGATGTTTTGAATTTTCCATGTCTAAAAATACATCAGTCTAAGTACTCTGTGTTAGTACAGTCCTCTATTTTTTATTGTAAAAGCTATTGTTCTCTACTTCTTTACACAGTATTCAAGCAAAATGTGATAGGAGGTACGAAGAAGCAATGAGAAAAATGAATAGTGAAGACCCCACAACGCTAGGTGGCCGACGGCAACACTGTTTACCACAATGACATGAGACTAAACCCAACCCCCATTTGATTGCTAAATTCCGACGTTTTGCAAGCAACCAAACAAACATCGAAACCTCCAAATTCTTCCTACAAATATAAAAGGGCCCCTTGATGACATATAATTTTATGGTCAACAGCGCCTTTCAGTGTCGAAGGTCGTCTCGACTGAATAATAATTGAGCAGCTAGGCCTCAGTTTTTATTGTCCGGTTTGATGCAACAAGAGTGATAAAAATAATCAAGCCACAGAAAGCGCAAAACAAATCATTTAATAAATTCACGAGTTTATAAACAGAAGTCAGTTTTTCAAATAGGAATCCTCAGCCTTGCATGGCGAATGGCCAATTTGCCCTCATGTTTGTCACATGTAAGGCTCAGAGCATGTTTATCAACTGGTCAAAGTGGCTTATAAGTCATCTTTTTTTTTACTTATAAGCTATTTTGACATGTTTGGCAAATAGATTATTTTGGCTTATAGGCTATTAAAAAACAAGCTAGGGTACCCTAGCTTTTTTTTTGACTTATACGCCACAAGATTTGACCAAGTAAAAGACTAACATACCCTTTACCATTTGACAAAATTCCAAGCCTCATTTTATCTCTTTCTAACCCAATTAAATACTTTTTGGTCATTTTAACAATAGTAGTGGCTTGTAAACCACACATTTACCGAACACTTTACTATAAAAATAGATTATAATCTACTAAATTTAGCAAATATTTTGGCTTAAATCCACTTAGCTTATAATCGATTTGGGGATTATATGCAAGTGGATTCTAATCCAAAATTGTCAAACATGCTCTAAGAATCGCCGGCTCGCATGCAAGCTGCTCTCAACTTTTTTTTCCCTCTCTAAACCATGCACATCATGTCGAAGTATTTAGAAAAGTAAACTTTCTGAAATAGAAAGCAAGTATAGTGCTTGTTATATAAATATGAAATTGGTTTTATGGAGGGAATTATAAATAGATTCCTCATATCTGTGTCATGTCGTGGTGAATATAACTCATTACGTAATAAGTTTGAAATGGTACACTCCTTTCTTTTAAATTAAGGCATGATCGGATCTCTCGTTAATTTAATCTAATTCCTTTGTGCTACTCTACCTTTATTATCTAAATAGCCCTCTATATTCACTTCTCATAGAGGCGCCTAATTTTCTACAAATAGAACGAATATTATCTTGGAAAGGGGTCCACTGCCTTTAGGTGAGATGGCAGCTAATATATCACAATTTCCAACCGTTAATCATTGCGTAAACCTTCATTAGCGCCTTCTCGTCTGCTTAAATGTCCCCACCTTTTGTGCACTTTGCCATTGAATACCAGGACAAGGGATCTCGATCAAAGTCAAAGAAAGGCCAACCAAAATCAATCTCATTTTGGTAAGCTTTTGAATAGTTGTTGTGATGGAATGGCTCACCCTATAAAGTGATTTTGGGGAATATACGCACACTTCAATAGTTCTAATGTAGCTCACCGTGCTGGCTGTCGAGCTCAGGTTGGCTAATTACATTACTGCACCTTAAGTTGTGAAGTAATTGCATGGGTGATTTTAGAATCGTTATTTTTGGGTGACTTGGAATTCTTGTTTGATGTTGGTCAGAAATAGGATTAGGGACCAGGATATGGTTTGCGTTATGGTTAGGATAATAACAACGATTATTTATAATAATAGAACTTTAGTCAATAAATTTTTTTATAACCCTAGCCACAGCCCTAATCCCTATCCTAACCCTAACCGAAACTCTAACCCCACATTTAGCGTCCTTTTCTAATGCAAGTTAAGCCCGGCGAGAACCGCGCTCATCATCAGTCTCCAAATGAATGAACGGATAAAACCATAGAGACAAACCAATAAAATAAAATAAAACAAAAAATATTCGCTGAAAGTGAAATCCCTTTTGATGTTTAGTACAGATTTTTTTTAAATAACCAAATTATTTGTCCATTATATTGTACGATAGATAATGATGTTTCGGAGTTTATTTGAGTTAAGTCGTAAAGATGGAGAATGAATCCAACTGCCGCAATGTAATTATCCGACACTTCACTTTGCCTATTAACTTTTGTTCGCTTGTGTTTATAATGCACTCAGCACGCTAATTAATATATTTTTTTTCTAGTTATATATTGCTTTGGTTTGTTTGTCAAGTTCCGAGAAAAATGCTGAGAGTGACGAATGTACATAACTTGCCATAATATAGTGATGTAGTACGAATAGAATATATTTGTGGAGAAACAGGACCGTCACAAGGCCAAATGCGAGTCCGGTCGAGGAAAATAACTCGCAACGAAGTATAGATCGTATCTCCTAAACCGTACGTCGGAATTGGACAAATTATATATGTAAATCGCGTATTTTTTCGAGACGGAGTTACCATTAACAAATGTGTAGGATCTTTTCTTAGAATTTGCAATAAGAAAATAGTGAGTTATCATGATCCCCCTCTTTTTATTTGTGATAACATCAAAATAGTATGAAATTATAGTACAATTATTATTACTCTTATTCTTGGTCTTAAATTTGACATATTTCCTTGTTTGTTTTAGATAATTGCGGTGTGTCATCTTATTAAAGGTCTTTCTACTGGAAGAAAACATCGCACGTTGTGCTATGTAATTGCAAACATAAAATTAGGATGTTGATTTCTTTAAAAAATATCAAAATAAATATATTCGAATTCAATAGTTACGAAACTTAGAATCTAATATGTTCATGAGAGTTCTCTTAAGTCTAGATTGGACGAAGACCGCTAAATTTTATAAGCAACAAGTAAAATCTCTACGTAACAATAGATATCATATTTCTGTGCTTCTCCCTTACACTACAAGAATACGTTAGGTTATTGTTGAGCTTACAAGGCATAGACACATGTGTATAAGTTTTTCCCCTTTCCTTTTTTATTTGAGACAGAAAGTGAAGTACACTATTCTCAATGAAAGTCACGAAGCAATTTCTCTTGTCATATTTGCACGCAAGGTACAAAATCAAAATCACCTTTATTATTGTTGTCCATATTGAAAATTAATTTGAGTTGGCACAGTCTGAACGAAATTTTGCTCTGTTGCTCACTGGCTCTTGATGACTAGTGAATCCTCAGTGATACAGTCTATTACTTTTCATTTTATACGTGATCCAAATAATATATTCTCATTATTCTTGTCCATGAAGAAATTTCAAAAGCTAGGTTCATTAAAGCAACCTACTGCGCAACTATTTTAAACACGCAATTAATTCTTAAAAATTAAAGGATTTAATTGCACTTAAATACCATGTAGTTTCAACTATGCTGCACTTATATACCCTCACTTATTTTGTCAGCATTGATATACTATAAAGTTTTTAAATTTTCACATATATATCTTCACTTGACTATGGTAGCACTTATATACCCTAAAATTTTTAAGACTTGCACTTAAATATCCTAAAATCTTTAATACTTACACTTAAATATCATTAGATTTGCATAATTGAGGATATTTAAACGAAAGTTTTAAAAACTTGATGGTATTTTAGTGCAATTTAAGAACAGTTTAGGGTATTTAAGCTTGAGTTTTAAAAATTTTAGGGTATATAACTATTGCCAAAACAAGTTATGATAAGCAGGTGTAGGATAAAAATCCACCTTTAAAATAGGGTTATTCCACGCAAACCACATTTGATTCTCAATTTATACACAAACCACCTAAAAACAGTTTTTTTATTGCAATCAAATCACGTTGACACGCTTTTGAGTCAAGTTTTTCAGTTTTTCTTTAATAATTAGTTGTCAAACACCAAGTATATTACAGCAATGATACTCAATGGAGGTAAGGTGGGACCAATTTATCGAAACAAATTAACTGAAAAAGTGGATCTAGCCAAAAAAACCCTTTAAATATGCTAGTGTATAAATTGAAAACTAAAGGCGATTTCATTGTAAGACCCTGAAATTATAGGGTGGTTTTTAAGGTGGTTTCTATGTAAAACCATGAAATTACAGCGTATTTAAGTGCAATTAAGCCAAAATTAAAAGCAGGGAAAGTGGTGGCTTGATTTGGGGCAGGCAACTCATGTGAACTGGGCCTCCACTTTTGTAGCCGTTGACCCGTAAATTTTAGCCCACCAATCCCACACAAGGAATCACAAACTTATCATCCTTTAATCTCAGCCGTCTATTCAGTATCCCTCATTAAAAAGCGGCCCCCGCCACGTTATGAGCAACCCCGTTGCCTGTCACCTGGCTTCTCTACTGTCTCCTCCGGCGCAGTAACTCTAGCTGGGTCATTATCTGGTCGGCGTTGTAAATTACTGCCACGTAGAGAATAATGATAGTTTTAACGTGTTCTGAGCGCCGTCGGCATGTCCGAGAACTTCGGGTTGGGACTGTAATTTATTCCTCCCGCTTTATTTAGTTAAGCAGTTCCGTCCCAAGGGATAAAAGAGCTCTTGATGGCACAATATTGATATAAAAAGACCTTTAAAATGAAGGTTCACGTATTTGGTTTAAAATTACATCACATACTCAACAATTTAGAATAAAAATATAGAGAATTGTAATAAAGTATAAAACTTACTTTATACAAAACTATTAAAATGAAAGTGGATTCAAAATTAATTTGATGGAGTATTATAGGTCTAAGATTGATTTTAGAAGTGGATTCATTTAAAAATAGGCTAGGGTAAAACGCTGTGAGTGGGTTTGTTTAAAAATAGATGAGGGTAGAACTTTAAAATTAGATAAGGAAATAAATACTCCTTGAAAGCGGGTGGTTTTAAAAATAGAGTTTTTCTAACGGACGCTCATACATACTCTTTTTTTTTTTGGTGTGTGTGGGGGGGTGGGGGGCACCGAGGTAAGGAAGAAATTAGTGCAAATCAGGGGAGCCCACTTGCTATTAATTTCTCTCTACCTCTCTCATCTCCTAACAAGTGTCCATGGGCGCTCGTTAGAAAAATTATTAATAGATACGTGTTTGACATCCGAGGTTATAATTCAAGCGAATAATAATTCATTGGCAGATTTTACCCCGAGTTGATTAAACATTAGATGTTTGGTTAAAAAGAAGATTTATATTCAACGTGCTTTTTGTCAAAAATGACTAAAAAAACCCTTTTAAAAAGAGGGAGAGAAAAGGGAAAGAAAAAAGATGTGAAACAATGATAAATGTTTTTGTCTTTTACCTGGTTAAACAAATGGATTATTTAATAATAATAATATTTTTTTGAGATGACAATCCAATATGATTTAAGACTTTATTTTGACAAATGCTAATTACTTAATTTTCCCCAGCTATGTTAGTAATGTAAGTAACAAGCATATTAATAATGTTGAATGCAGAAAACCTTTGAAAATATGTTTTTTAAAGACTAGTGTAGGCGTCGAAAATCGCTAATCAATACCTGAACAAGACTCGTGATGGTGGGTTCACAACCGACGACCCGCCAAGCGATGTGACCAATAACCGCTGACGACGTAACCGCGCCACAAAACACATAAAGCGAGTCGACGAACACATGAAGTGAGTCGGCAAGGTGTACAAGTCAACGAAGCGACGTATCGTGGAATAAATCCAGCGACGAAGCTTCAAGTCAGTGAGATTCGACAAGGCGAGTCGACCGGACTCGAGCGTCGACGAGACGGAATTAACCGAACTTAAATGACGACATTATCTCGATTGGATTCTAGAATCAACAAAACGGACAAACCGAGCTCAGGCGAGCGAAATATCTTGACCAAAAAGCCGAAACGGTTAGGCCAAGGCCGAATCACTTCGGCCTTGGCCGAAGTGATTCGGCCATCTAGTCGAACCAACAACCCCCCTCTCTTTTTCTATAAATAGGGGGGTGGTCCTCATTTGCGGGGGGTTGGGAAATTTTCTCGGAGATCCAGGACTTGTGAGAGCTCTTTTGCACAGATCTAAGCGCCGACAAAGATTGAAAGCTTAGATCCACGTCCAGTGCAAGCGAGGAGTTCGTTCCACGCCAGATCTACACTGCAAGGTAGAGGCTCGAGCGCAGATCTACAATGATCTAGGTCAGGTTTGTGGATCTACCCTCAAGGTTAAGAGTTGTCTTAGTCTCAGGGTCAGTGTGTGATTTCTCCTAGTAGATCTCACCCACTCCGACGATCATCTCCTTTGTGAAATCGATCCCCATCGGTGTTTTATTTCCTTCGTGAAATAAACACCCCAGATCCGCAGATCTAGCATCTGGATTTCTACTTAGATCGGGATTACGTGGTGGTCCACGGACGAAATAAGTCCCCGTCACAGGCAAATATACCCACGCAAGCGAGTATCCGATAAACGGATCCCGCATTTGTTCAATTGGGTTAAAGTTGTAATCTTTATTTAATTTTTTTATTATAAGCCTTATAAAAAGACGATCTTTTTATTTGAATTTTGTTTTAGGTGACTGAAGTTTGTAACAATTCAGATCAATGGAAATCAAAATAACTTTCCCCGCGAACAAGCCCGACATATTCAAAAGTGTGGCGGGTCGTCATTAATGACACCAAAATCTACGCTTTACACGCGTGGGGAATTTTAGTTCGAATCCTAAGAAGGAATAAGTCAACGTCTCACATACGTTGCCGGTTTAGTCCTTTTCCGATTGAAGAAGACCCCAGAGTTCGATTCTGGGGTATTTTATCACGAAGCCTAAGAAGGGATAAAGTCAACGTCTCATACGCGTTACCGGTTAATTCTTATCCGTAAAAAGAATAACGCCGACATATTCAAAAGTGTGGCGGGTCATCATTAATGACATCAAAATCCACGCCTTACACGCGTGGGAAATTTTATTCTGAATCCGAAGAAAGAATAAGTCAACGTCTCACACACGTTGCTGGTTTAATATTTTTTCAATTGAAAAAGATGCCAGAGTTCGATTCTGGGGTATTTTATCCTGAAGCCTAAGAAGGAATAAAGTCAACGTCTCATACGCATTGCCGGTTAATTCTTAGCCGTAAAAAGAATAACGCCGACATATTCAAAAGTGTGGCCGGTCGTTATTAATGACACCAAAATCCACGCCTTACACGTGTGGAGAATTTTATTCCGAATCCTAAGAAGAAATAAGTCAACGCTTCACACGCGTTGCCGATTTAGTCTTTTTCCGATTGAAGAAGATATCAGAGTCTGATTCTGGAGTATTTTATGCCAAAGCCTAAGAAGGGATAAAATCAACGTCTCTTACGTATTGCCGGTTAATTCTTAGCCATA
>JBAKGM010000200.1:7821814-7832654 GCA_037177215.1 Asparagus racemosus | reverse complement strand
TTGGCCACGCTCGAAGCAAAACGAGGGTGTGTACCGCCTAGAGATGCTGATTCCTCGACAAGTACCGTCTCAACATAATCCAGAAAAAACTTGAGCATCACACCATGTCTCCAAGTGTGTAGACAGTCAAGAAGCCTAGTCTTGAAGACAAGGGCCACATACCCCTAGGTACAAAATCTTAAGACTTGAGATTCGTCTACGCAGTAAAGCTCGACATTCAAACTGAGATCCACCTACGCAATGAAGCTCAACATTCAACCGAGGTTCGCCTGCGCAGCGAGCTCAACGTTCAACCCGAAGGTCGTGACATGGCAAAGCTCGAAGTTCGTAAAGCTCATCATAATGATCATGAAGACCCTTGGACAGCTATTCAACAGGGATATCACTCATCAAGAGTCAACATACATCCGGTTCAATTTGTTCAAGCCCCGATATACTCTAAAAAGGTACACGAGTATAAACAGTTTCCTATTTTGTCGAGAATTTTCTAGAAAATATTTCCATAAAAGAAATATTTTTAGGGATAACTCGATGAACGCCAATGAAGCGCGAAAATATATGGACATCGGTCAATGCGTCGCCAATAAGGAAATTCGCGAATACTCCAAAAAGGTACACGAGTATAAACTGTTTCCTATTTTGACCGAGAGGTTCCTAGGAGATTTTTTTCTCAAGGATAACTCGCCAACCTCCAAAAGGATATATGAGGATAAACTATTTCCTAGAAACTCCAGCAAACGTTTGAGAATAAACTATTTTGACGCTGGACAACGCGTATCAAGGAAATTCCTCCCGTCGTGGAAACTATTTCCAATTCTGTCGAGGAGTTCCCCGAGGATATCCCTAAATATTCTCAGGGATAACTCGATGAACACCAATAAAGTGTATCGACATCAATCAACACGTTGCCACCGTAGGATTCGCCGATCAACGAATTCGGGTAAAATTAGACACCAGTCAATGCGTCGCACTTACTGATTGGAGGTTAAAATTCTCCACATATTTTGACGCCAGTCAACACGTTGTAGCAAAGAATTCCCTGATCAATCGAAGAGTCTCGTGAAAAGATTGATGGTCAGTTGGACGGCAACTCACCAACACGAGTCAAAAATATCCCAGCTCAATCAGCTACAGTTCAAGATTCTGAAAACAGTCAGCCAATAAATGCAGCACCGTCATGTCTTTAGCTATCCTATAAAGAACTAGAAAAACTGAAAGGATTGGAGGAATCGAATACTGAAGCTAATCTCAGAACAAATTCATTCATCAACCTCAGGTCAAGATCTCGATAACGGTCAGGTAATAAATGCAACACCGTAATGCCATCAGCTATCCTACAAAGAACTAGAGAGTCTGAAAGGATTGGAGAGATCAAACACTAAAACTATTCGTAGGTCCCGTTACACTGACTGAAGGTTGGGGCCTATCATATCCAAACTATCCCAGCCTCGTCAAAAAAAATCGAGACTGAGACACTTTGGAGGGGGTATCTGTAGGCGCCGAAAATCGCTTATCAATACCTGAACAAGACTCGTGATGATGGGTTCACAACCGACGACCCGCCAAGCGATGTGACCAAGAACCGCTGACGATGTAACCGCGCCACAAAACGCATAAAGTGAGTCGACGAACACATGAAGTGAGCCGGCAATGTGTACAAGTCAACGAAGCGACGTATCGTGGAATAAATCTAGCGACGAAGCTTCAAGTCAGTGAGATTCGACAAGGCGAGTCGACCGGACTCGAGCGTTGACGAGACGGAATTAACCGAACTTAAATGACGACATTACGCTGATTAGATTCCAGAATCAACAAAATGGACAAACTGAGCTCAGGCGGGCGAAATACCTCGACCAAAAAGCTGAAACTGTTCGGCCAAGGCCAAAGTGATTCAGCCATCTGGCCGAAGCAACAACCCCCCCCCACTCTCTTTTCCTATAAATAGGGCCCCATTTGCGGGGAGTTGGGAAATTTTCTTGGAGATCCAGGACTTGTGAGAGCTCTTTTGCACAGATCCAAGCGCCGGCAAATATCGAAAGCTCAGATCCACGTCCCATGTAAGCGAGGAGTTCGTTCCACACCAGATCTACACTACAAGGTAGAGGCTCGAGCGCAAATCTACAACGATCTAGGTCAGGTTTGCGGATCTACCCTCAAGGCTAAGCGTCGTCTTAGTCTCAGGGTTAGTATGTGAGTTCTCCTAGTAGATCTCACCCACTCCGGCGATCATCTCCTTCGTGAAATCAATCCCCGTCGGTGTTTTATTTCCTTCGTGAAATAAACACCCCAGATCCGCAGATCTAGCATCTGGATTTCTACTTAGATCGTGATTACGTGGTGGTCCACGGATGAAATAAGTCCCCATCACAGGCAAATATACCCACGCAAGCGAGTATCCGATAAACGGATCCCGCGTTTGTTCAATTGGGTTAATCTTTATTTAATTTTTTTATTATAAGCCTTATAAAAAGACGATCTTTTTATTTGAATTTTGTTTCAGGTGACTGAAGTTTGTAACAATTCAGATTAATGGAAATCAAAACAACTTTCCCCATGAACAACTAGTATGTAACACGTTCTTTGCACGTAATGCATATTAAGTAATGAGACTAAACATTTGAAGGCTAATTTATAGACATTTATATTATTTTTTCCCTCCGCGAATTTGAATACTTGTATAACTAATAGGTTAGTATTTTAGGTGAATTCGGTCATAAATCTGTTCATTTACTCTAAGGAAAAGTAATATAATATTCTCTCTCAATTATCACGTGTAAAATCTTATTGACGGTGAGATATCTCGGTTACTATAATTGAAGGACTGACTCTACTATCAAAATTCTCAATTCTTCTTTTTTTTTCTTTTGCTTCTTTTAGTGTTTTCTTTTGTGCATTTGAGCATCCATACATAGTATAGTTTTATAGAGCTCTTAAGATCCAAGTGAAATATTTATGTCAGTAGATTAGTCGTGAAATAATTAGTAAATAATTAATTAAGAGAATTTGATTAGTCAGTGAGAGAAGATCATAGATGCTTTAATTACGAGTTCATTTCTCCCTACTATTCATATTAAATGCATTATTAGTAGATTCAGAAGGACAGATGTCATAAATTACTTTGTTAGTAGGATCTAACTATTATATTACAAAAGTTTTTTATGGAAAAAATATTACGACACATCAAAACTAAACTAAAAATACAGAAGCATAACAATAGAATGTGGTTAACACTGCTCCTTATCAGACTACAGAATATTGTGTACAAGCGGTGGTGGCTCTTCGAGCCATACCACAAAATCATCAATTTTCTTAGTTCTTCGGACCAACACATGAGCCGTTACATTCCTCGTTTGACGAACTATCTGAAAATCTCATTCCTCGAGTCACGTGCAACATTGATAAATATCATCCACAAAGTGTCTAAAAATCGAGTGTTGCTCTGCTCTATTTTGGATATCTCTAATAACTACCTCCACATCTTCTTTAAAATTACCTTTCCGCATCGAGTGTTAAGAGCAAATGTAATAACTTGCCACACTGCTTAGAATTTCGCATACTTAGAATTACCTCATATCTAAATATCATGATAAGTACATTACAATAGTTAGTAGTATATATTATCATAGTTTTATATGCAATTTCCAGACTATGTACACTAAGAGGTGAATATTTATATTAGTATTCCTCTCCACAAATTTTTTATATATCAGACACACATAATATATTATAGTATTAGATTAGATGTTGGATTTTTAATTATTAGAATTTTAATTAAATATTAAATTATCTTAATTTATAATATAATTTATAAATATAAGTTATAATATTATTATCTTTAATATTAAAATTGTATATATATTGTATAATACCTAATATGTATAAGTGAAATATTTATCTTATTTAACATATGATTAACATGGTTAAAATTTATGATATGTATTTGTTCTTATGTTTATTGCAAGAATAATTATAGTGTAATAAATAGAATGAATTGAATAAAATATGAGGAATATGATTAAATTTTATAATATATATTTAATTTTTAATATTAGTTCTTATGTTTATTGCATGAATAATTATAGTGTAATAAATAGAATGAATTAAATAAATTTTAAGAAATTATTGAAAATTATCAAAATTTGGAAGGGTAAAAGAGGCAATCAAAAGTTTTAACACGCCAATTCTCTTTTATAAATAGTATAGATGGAGATGCGAGGTTCAACCCTCATTTCGCTTCCAGCGCATAAAATGTTTTGCCATTTGAGCTACATCTCCAACATTATTTAGAAAGATGTTAATTATACTAAGTAAATAATTTTATTTACAATTATTCGCAATTTGTATAAGATATTATTCCATGTATAATTATTTTTTGGGATTTTTATGCAATTATGGTAAACAGAATAATTACAAATTTAATTATATATGTGTGATTTGTAGAAGAAGTTAATACGATCAAGATGCTTTGTTTTGATAGTTTCTTTTTTTTATTTTAAGTTATTTTAATAATGTAAGTAACAAGCATATTAGTAATGTTGAATACCAAAACTCTTCAAAAATATGTTCTGTTAGTAAAAATATGGAGATGCGAGGTATCCATCCTCATACCGATCTTTGCATAAAGAAAGTTTTACCATTTGAGCTAGATCCCTAACTTTATTTAGAAAGATATTAATTATAATAACCTAGTAACTTTATCTACAATTATATTTTATTAAATAGAATAATTACAAATTTAATTATGTGTGATTTGTGAAGATGTTAAAATGGTCATGCGGTTTATTTTGATGAATGATTTTATTCATACTTTCAGTTATTTTAATAATGTATATAACATGCATAATAGTAATGTTGAATGTAGAAGATCTTTAAAAATATATTTTTTAAAGAAAAAATGGAGATGTGAGGTATCCATCCTCATACCGATCTTTGCATAAAGAAAGTTTTACCATTTGAGCTAGACGCCTAACTTTATTTAGAAAGATATTAAATATAATAACCTAGTAACTTTATCTACAATTATATTTTATTAAATGGAATAATTACAAATTTAATTATGTGTGATTTGTGAAGATGTTAGCATGGTCGTGCGGTTTATTTTGATGAATGATTTTATTCATACTTTCGGTTATTTTAATAATATATATAACATGCATAACAGTAATGTTGAATGTAGAAGATCTTTAAAATATTTTTTTAAGAAAAAATAGAGATGCGATGTATCAATCCTCGTGCCCATCTTTGCACAAAGAATGCTCTACCATTGGAGCTACATCCCCAACTTTATTTGGATAGATAATTTTAATAATGTAAATAACATACATATTTAGTAATGTTGGGTATAGAAAATCTTTTAAAAAATACTTTCAATGATAAAAATCCCTAAAGAATGCTCTACCATGTGAGCTACATCCCCAACCTTTTGAAGTTATTTCAATAATGTAAGTAACAAGCATATTGGTAATGTTGAATACCAAAAATCTTCAAAAATATGTTTTGTTAGTAAAAAGATGGAGATGCGAGGTATCCACCCTCACACAAATGTTTGCATAAAGAAAGTTTTACCATTTCAGCCAAATCTCTAACTTTAATTAGAAAGATGTTAATTATAATAACCTAGTAACTTTATTTATAATTATATTTTATTAAATGGAATAATTATAAATTTAATTATGTGTGATTTGTGAAGATGTTAACATGGCCGTGCGGTTATTTTGATGAATGATTTTATTCATACTTTCGGCTATTTCAATAATGTACGTAACATGCATAATAGTAATGTTAAATGTAGAACATCTTTGAAAATATATTTTTCGAAAAAATAGAGATGCGAGGTATCGATCCTCGTACCCATCTTTACACAAAGAATGTTTCACCATTTGAGCTACATTCCCAACTTTATTTGGATAGGTAATTTTAATAAATTAAGTAACTTGCATATTTAGTAATGTTAAGTGTAGAAAATCTTTTAAAACATATTTTTAAAAGGAAAATGTACATGTGAGCTACATCCCCAATTTTAGTTATATATATAAATTTAATAATGTAAGTAACACGCATATATAATAATGTTGAGTATAGAAAATCATTGAAAATATGTGTTTTAAAAGGAAAAATTGGAGATGAGAGGTATCGATCCTCGTACGCATCTTTTGCACAAAGAATGCTCTACCATTTGAGCTACATCCCCAACTTTATTTATAAAGATAATTTTAATAATGTAAGTAACATACATATTAGTAATGGTGAATGTAGAAAATCTTTGTATATATTTCTTTTAAGGAAAACAATGGAGATGCGAGGCATTGATTATCGTAACCTTCTTAGCACAAAGAATGCTCTATCATTGAGCTACATCCCCTTTTATTTAGAAAGATAGTAATTAAAATAAACAGGTAACTTTATTTACAATTTCAGAATTGTTATGAATAATTGAAAGTTTAATTATGTGTGATTTGAAGAAGTAGTTAATACACTCTTATTTTGATGAATGCTATTTATTTATTTCAGTTACTTTAATAATGTAATTATCAAGCATATTAGGTAACTTTTATTTACAATTATTCACAGTATGTATAGGATAGTGTTCCAAAATAAAATAGCAAGACTGACCCGCACGATCACACAATATTAATGTAAAAAAGAACAAAATATAATATTGTGTTTGGTTTAAAATTGCATTACATACTCAACCACTTAGAAAAAAAAATATAACAAGTTATAATAAAATATAACAACTTAAATCTATCATTAACAATTGCAATCCAATAGTATAATAAGCTTTGACCAATTTGCCAAGCGCCAACCATGCTGTTAACGGATACACTTAAAGTTGTGAAGACCCAACTTAAAAGAAAAACTGCTTGTTTGCAATAATGTTATTATCCATCGCAAATTTTCCTTTCAATAAGGAAAAGCTTAAATAGTTTATCCGTTCATAATCATGCCAAACCTACTCCAAAGGAACACTTTAACCAAAGCTCGCAGTCCCAGCAAAGCATCATCATCTCGAAGGCCGCGCACGTTTCGCAGAAGACGCCACAGAAGCTTCTGACGTTTCCCCTCTCCCTCCAAATTACCCTTTTTTAAACAACGACTTTAATAAATACTCCTTAATTCTCAACTCCCCGTTGATTGATTCATCCATGGACCTCCACCTGCCACTCTCTTTTATGGGCCCCAGCTCAATACTATTATGGGTTTTCCTATGTTAGTCCCTTACATCCTCCATATTATCAATTAGTTCCTAAAATCACTGGAATTGCTATTTGGTCCCTCAATTCTTTAAGTTATTATGAAGTTATTCCCTCAAATAATTGAAACTTTGAAACTAGTCCTTATAATCAATAGCAAAACTAGCAATTAGAAGCAAATTATTCTCTCAAATCATCAACATTTTTCCTATATACCCCAATTCCCATAATTAATTTCAGATTAATCACTTTAGTTGATAATTGTAATATTGACCTGAGGAACTAATTTCACAATAATTCATAATTTTAATAATCTAGTAGAAATTTTAATAACTTGAGGGACTAATTTAAAAAAAACTTAAGAATTGAGAGACCTACCAAAAATTAAGGGTGGAGCTACATAAATTCTTGAGGGGTATTTGGCCAAAAAAAAAAAAAAAGACTTTACCTCAGGCTATGACCTCTCGTAGTGGAATATCAATAGTTTTTGACTTTAAATGAGAGTATTAGCAACAGGAATTGAATAGCAAAGTAAGTTGCATACTTGCATATTCTAAACTTTTGTGTGCTGAGCATGAATATCAAAGTACTTCATATCCTTATTATTTTAAGCAACTATGTCCTACATGTATCAAACTTGCTTGCAACAATAATGTTTTAAATTTGCTTAAAATTTTATTATCTTGTCTCTTTTCATTTTCTAGAAGTATTCTACTCTTTTATTAATTAGCTAATTATTATTTGTACCGATAAATCAAAAAGTGTTGGAGAATACGACTCAATTATATCTACTGTGTCAGATTCTCACGGGTGCTTGGGGAGTATTACTTTTTTCTATTTTAATATTTGGATTAAATTATGAAGAAATTGCAAAAAAATTCAAATTGAAATTAGTGTTTTTTAATGAAAATAACAAGGGGGACTTATGTATCTTGGATTTTTGCCTCTCTCTCGGTCAAAGAAAATATTTCTAGCTCCGACACTGCAATAATGTCAATGATTTAATATGCTAAGTTTAAAATGTTAAAGATGTGAGGGACTAATACGAAAAAACACTATTATTTTTCTTATCTTACTAAATAAAAGAAGTACACAACAAGAAGAAGAGCCACCGTCTACTCTCCCTCCGGCGCGAGCAGAGATAAGATACTAAAGAGAGATAAAACGAGAACGCATCGATTCCATCGATATCTGAGATTTAGGGGTTTGCTTTTATTTTCTCTGAGCTAGAAACGGAGCTATACAGCACGAGATCGCGCGAGGTCGCTGGGGGATTGGGGGTTTCGATCTCCTGCATTGCGCCGATTCTCTTCGAACTGCTGCTTCTCTTTCCTCATGCAGCTGGATTTAGGGTTTTTGGCTGGGTTTGAATCTAAAGAAGCTTCAGATCTCAGTGTTTGAGTGAGAAATGTAGATTATTGTTAGTTTTTTTTGAAGCGAATCTATTTATTGTGGGGGATTGGATCTATGGAGTCTCGAATGGATCAGTACGAGATCATGGAGCAGATTGGCCGAGGGGCCTTTGGAGCGGCGATCCTCGTGAATCACAAGCTGGAGAAGAAGAAGAAAGTTTTTGAGCCTTGATTTTTAGTGACCTAGGGTTTATTGTTATGCGCTTGTTTTAGTAATGTGATTTTGAATTTTGGATTTTGGATTGCAGGTATGTCTTGAAGAAGATCCGGCTTGCGAGGCAGACGGATCGATGCCGGAGATCAGCTCATCAGGAGGTCAGTGAAATTGATGGGGTTACCTTTCTGTTTAATTAAAGCATGGTATTTAGAAACAAGATAAGCTCTTTACATTAAATTATAGGTTGATTTGAACCTGTTGGAGTTGAGAATGATATAATCTTATCGAGGAGGTTGTGTTATTAGTAGAAAGACGTGGTAGATTGTAAGGAGTGAGTTGCCTGTTGGATTTTGGAAATTTTCATTTGTTCTTTGATTTCTGTGGTAGGATAACGGGAAATTTCCATTTAACCAGTCCTTAATAATCGTAAGAGTGGATTGATGATTATTGCATCTTAAGTTTTGACTGGTGATTCCCATTACATGGTTCAACAGTAATTTTTCTTTTAGTTAAAGAGGTATATTTTAAATATGAGTAATCACTGTTAGTCATTAGTTGATCTTAGTATAATTATAGTTGAGAATTATAAGATTAACGGGATAGTTAATTGACACGACAAGTGGTCTGGAAACGTACATTTATCAGGAAATTGTCCTATAAATAGTAAGTTAAGTGTTGGATTCTATATAGAAGTTGGTTTAATTCCTGTTTATTGGAATAGTACAATCGCATTTTAGATAATAGGATAATAGAAATGTCTTCTTTTAGTTTTTTTTTTAAAAAAATTCCCATTTAATTGATTTCGAATAACTACAGATGATGTGTATTATAATTGGTCTAAAACTTTGAATGTAGATGGCTCTCATTGCACGGCTCCAACACCCCTTTATCGTTGAGTTCAAGGAAGCTTGGGTGGAGAAGGTTGGATGATACGACATTTTAGACTAGTGTTTATTTTTCATATGCTCTGCTGTTGCTTGACTTTTATACCTCACATCTCCTCACAGGGTTGCTATGTTTGTATCGTCACTGGTTATTGTGAAGGAGGAGACATGTGAGTGTTCCATGATGCATAGAGTTTCTATTCTTTTGGTAAATTGCATTTTATTCTAATGGCATTTGATAACAGGGCTGAGTTAATGAAGCGGTCAAATGGGACATACTTCCCGGAAGAGGTGTTCTTATGTTCGAAATGAATTTTGATGCTACTAAATTTTACATTGTCAGTATCTTTATTTATTATTATTTTTTTGGGTGCAGAAACTGTTAAAATGGTTTTCACAATTAATACTAGCTGTTGAGTATTTGCACTCCAATTTCGTTTTACATCGTGATCTCAAGGTGTGTGATTAATTGTGAAGCAACTGCATTCTTTCGTTGTAAAAACTGTGATTGACATCCGTCTGCATCATTTATGACAGTGCTCAAATATATTTCTTACCAAAGACCAGGACATCCGCCTTGGTTAGTTACTCATGCACCTGTTTCATCCTATAATTGAAACGTCAATTTACCTACTCAGATTTCAATTCTTGTGCAGGGGACTTTGGACTTGCAAAAACTCTGAAGGCGGACGACTTGGCTTCTTCTGTATGTATTATCATGCATGTATAAATATTTTGTGCTTTTATATGTTATTTTAAGTACAATTTCATACTCCATTATAGGCATGTTGCCATGATACTTGGGGCCTGTTGCTCCTGTAATTAGGATAGCCTTTCTAATCATAGCCATGTTTATGCTAAAGCCATGATATTACATTACTGGAACCTATACGTTTGACTGAATATAACTTCTAGATCAAATTCCATAGATCACAAGGCATTGGTGGAAAAACTTAGTATGCTGTCATTAGTTATCAACACAACTTTCACCTTTTTTTGACTTGGAAGCATGGAATATGTCTAATTTATACTAATTTAGCTGCCTTCCTCTTTTGTATACTAGAATCATGAGTAGTTTTATAAAGTCTCTGCAGCTTTTTGTATCCATGATATGCTTTCTGAAGAACATGCACGGAATATGCACGGAACACGGGACGGAAACATGCACGGACGATTGGAACATGCACGGACAAT